>PVIC010007527.1:11836-50823 GCA_004025085.1 Thryonomys swinderianus | reverse complement strand
GAGGGGGAGAGGGGAGGAGGGGGAGAGGGGAGGAAGGGGAGAGGGGAGGAGTGGAGGGCAGGGCCAGGGGAGGCCAGGGGGCTCCACATTACCTTGCCCTGACCTACCAGTGGTGAAATCTACTTGCTCCACCTGGAAGGCCTTTAAGAGATGAAAGGAAGCAGCTGAGAAACAGTTGGACAAAACATGATGTTGCAGGATTGCATCAGTAAACCAGAAAGAGTGCAGAGAGTGAATTACACTAGTGAGACATCGCGGACTAAATAGGCCAGAGGGAAAAAATGATAGTCAAGGAAGGATCTGCTCATACTCCAACATCCAACACCAGCAGATCATACACAGAACAACCTCTAGCCGAGAATTTAACTGTTGCCCTGATGTCCTGCATCTCACCAAAATGATTCAACCAGTCTCGCCCCTGGTTCCTCTACTTTTGCAGGTTTCCTCCCACAGCATGGATTCCCATAAATCTCACTGACCCTTGGTGAGACTCCAATCCTCTTTAATACTGTGCTTTGTTGTAGAACAGACCTCTAACACATGTGCCACCAACGAGACTTGGGGAGCTCTGCTGTCATAGCGATAATTGTCTCACTAGCTGCGGCAGTAACTGCAGCAGCTACCACCTCCGTCATGCTCCATAACTGGATTGCCACTGACTCTGCCATCACTCATCTCACCGCGAATACTTCCCAAGCCCTGGGCCAAACAGCCACAATGTTTGGAGACCTCCAAAAGGCGGTGTTAACACTCCAGACCCAGCGAGACCTCATGAGTGAAGAACTTAAATTCATGGAAACCAAGTCCTGTGCCAATGCCTCTCAGTTGCCCCAGTGCTTAAACTGTGCCACCCGCACCAACCTCGCTGATTATATGTGGCACACCTGGGACACCACCTATGATGCCCATTTAAAGGACTTCACCAGAACCATTTGTAACATAAATGCCACCAACAGCCTC
This sequence comes from Thryonomys swinderianus, assembly GCA_004025085.1. Classification (NCBI taxonomy): domain Eukaryota; kingdom Metazoa; phylum Chordata; class Mammalia; order Rodentia; family Thryonomyidae; genus Thryonomys; species Thryonomys swinderianus. Next base: position 49,863 of record PVIC010007527.1, on the reverse strand, counting down.
GCCTCCCTGGTGCTCGAGGACATTTGGGACATACCTGGTCGGGACTTGAATGCAGTTGGTCACAACTGAGTGTGTGGGCCAAAGGTCTAATTTTGAGATCCCCTTATGTTCCTGTGGTCATTGTAATACTCCTGACGTGTGCCATATACAACATCACAGGAAAGGCTCATCAGCGGTACCATCAAACTCACAAAATATCATGTTAGCCAAACTGATAGGACACCACCAGGACAGAGATGATAGCCAGGCAGAAATGTGGTTAAGCAAAGTACAGCGGGTATACATCTCCTAAGCCATAGGGGATGTGCATGGACAGGGCGAAACCCAAAGATGGATTTATTCGAGCAGGACCCACCAGTAAGACACCCTTTTGATGCAGGCGCCAAAAGGGGTGTACTCCCGGTAAACGCTTCTGGACCATGTCTGGTGGTCTGTGTCTGATTGATCCACGATAGCCCAGTCTGTACTAAGCTCCCATTGGTCACTCACATCCTCCTCCCCTGAGCTGGGCCAGAAGGCTGGTCAGTCAGTGACGGGTAAGATTTCTCCAGAGACAAATAACCTAAGCTGGGTGCAGCCACACAGCCCAACCGAGACCTAGATGGGACTGGTGAGCCAAGGACGGTAAGGTTCCTCTAGCGGGAACAACCCAAGACACGCATAGTCACCCCGAGGTCTTTTTAAAAACAAAAGTGAGGAGATGTGGCCAAACCTTTCTCCAGGTGCTTCCACTTCTTCTGTTCTCTTCCTTTCCCTCTCTCCTCTCTCCCCCTCCCTCCCCCTCCCCCTCCTCTCTCTCTCTCCCCCCCCCTCTCTCCTGGCAGATGAGTAGATAGTGACCCTTTAAGAAGGTGATGCAAGTGATGCAAATGACGCAGATGATACAAACCAATCATACAGTGCTAAATGCTACTTCCGCCCTTGCGCCTAGTCACACCCTGACGCGAGCACTGCTCTCTCTCTCTCCAATCACATCCCAAGCCGCCCTATATAAGTTCCTGTAATTTCCATAATAAATGGGAGAAGCTTCTCAACAGACTTGGAGTATGGGAGTTGTGATTCCGAGTTCCCGCTCACTCTCCCGAGGTTGTTGGATGTCAGAGACGACAGGGGAAGGAAAAGAAGCGATAGGGAAAGGGGAAGAAGGGAAAGGGGAAGGACCTTTCTTAAACCAAACTCCTGTGTTCTCTCTCCCCTAAGCCAAGCTGCCAGCTTCCTTTTGGATGCAGTTACAGCCTTGCAGCTTGACTCCCCTTGTCCATAACTTCTCTCCTCCGACTTGTTCCTTCACTGAAGGCAGAAGGATCTTTGCTGAAGAGACAGGAATCAATGGTGCCAATTCCATCTAAACTATTTCAGTGACTTCTCATATCTCTTTCCAAAATGCATAAATCATAATCAAGACCTACCAGGCACACCCTACATGGTCTAGTCTGAGTCCATGATGGACTTTCCCTCCTACCTCCCACTCTTTCTTTTCCAGTTTCCAGCCACACTGGACTTTAATCAGGAAGTGCCATGTTCCTTCCCTTCTGTGGCCTTTGAACAATCTCTTCCTCTGCCACCTGGAATAGTTTCCAACCCTAAATCCTCAAACTTCTCAATGAACCATCTAGGATTACATTAGATTTAGCAATCCTTTCATTTCTGAGACTTGAGATGGAGTCAGACTTCCTTTTAGCTGCTCTTATAGAAAACTGTATTTCTCTTTTGCAGTTCTATGCCTAATTATAATTAAGTAATTAATATTTTCTTTATCTTTCAATGTCTGCCTCTCTGGTACAATTAAAGCTTCATGAAAATGGAGACTGTATCTTTCCTTTCCACTGTTCTATTTGAAGGAAATTGAAGCACAATCTTAGTGAATGTTTGCTATAAAGTCAGTCAACTGCTAATCAATTGATCATTTATAACATTTTCTATCTCCATCACTACATCAGAGATGACTAAACAAATGTGAGCCCTACTCCCTGAGCTGCTCCAGCATGGAAGAAAAGGAAAGTTTGGTTTTTGTGTTTTATTATGGAAAAACTTTTCTCCATGTTCCCTTCCTGAGGAAGTCAGCTGAGTGACTTAACAAAGGGAATTTACATCTTTAAGCATGGGAAGTGTAGAATACATACATCTTTGCACAGTCTCAGTTACAAAAGTCACCTCTGGATACCAAAAAGGATATTCCTGAAATAGCTGATAAAACAATTCCTCTGACAGTAGTTATTGAGCCCATACAACAGACCAGATGAAGGAGCACAAACAGATCAAGCCTCCTGATTCATGTCCATGTAGATTGTATATCTCTACTGAAGGTGGTCAGTGTGTTGTTCAGAGCACCCACACATCCTGCCAGTCAACAAATAGAAGTGGATGGTGAGGCTCATGGTGGGGCAGCACTACATGCATTAGCAAGGGAATCATAGTACTGCATTCCGTTCCATTTACACATCCTGCTGTCGCCAAACAGCTGAATGTGATGGGACTGTTATCTAAACTTAAACTGCTTGGCACCTGCTTGCATGGATGTTATGGATTTTTCTTAAGAGCCTTTTAGGAAAGTTACTACTGCATAGAGGCAAGGGAGAGGGAAATGCCGAAGAAAAAGAAATTGAGCCATAGCAGAGAAATTGCTCAGCTACCATTATGGGAATACACACAGCCAATGTATTCAAGGAAATCTGAAGTTAAAGCTAAAATCAACCATATGTACACCCATATGCAGAGATATTGGGACAGTTTTTGAATTGCAGCTTTATACGAAGTTGTATGCAACAATCATCCTATGTAAAAAAATAAATAAATAAAGGACCTTTCAGAACAGATACTGATACAGTCTGAAGTAAAAAGAAGACACAATAGACAAAAAAAATCAAAAAGCTGTTCCACAATTGCTTAAATTATCTTTCAGTCTACCATCTCTTTTTATAAAACACAGGAATGGGGCCATGTCTCGCTACCTTACAAAGAACAGAGATTGAATACATGATGAAATTCTTATTTGAGAAAATTATTGAAGTGCTTTGTTTTCCAAGTGCTAACAATGAAAATAGAAGGCATCTGAAGGTCTAGAAGGTGAAGACAAAAATTTTTCCAAGATTGGCCAAGATGTCTAGCAAAGAACCAGTTCCTTTTAACATGTTGCAGTTGCATTAGACAGATGAATAGATTTCATATCTTTAAAAAACTTTAACATTTGCAGCCAATTTTTCAAGACATTAATTTCTAAACAGGAGATGAAAGGGAAAGAAATCAAAATGCTTAATAACATTTCCAACTTCTTAAAGGCTTGAAGGAACTCGAAACCTTTGGAAAAAACTCCTTGAAAAATGATTTTCAGACCAGTTTTCACTATTGAGGGGGACGGAACATTCATCAAATAACTTTTAGCTTCAATTTTCACAAAAGCTAGTTTGCTGATGGGTTGGATAATAAAATTGAAGATTTATGTAGCCTTAACAGCTATAGTAAATCCTCATTATACCAAAACATGGGAAATAAGGGCAAAAAAAAAAAAAATCCATAGTGAATTAGCTGACTTTGCATTACCAAAATCTTAATCAAAATAGAGTCCAGTTAGCTGGGGAAAACAAACAACGGTTATTTCTCATCCAATAAGAAGCTACTTTTGGTAAAAGGGTTTGACTAAGTAAAGACACAAAGCAGTAAGGAGATTAAGATTTAATGAACTTTATTTAGGCCAAGTACTATGCTTGATGGTTTTTAGTGGATCATCTCACTGATGTGTTCTATAATGCCATGTCCCAACAAGGAAGAGCTTGGCATACATTTTGGTTGCCAGAACTGTTATTCTACATTCCCAAATCAGAATAATATAAAAAGTCTCCCTTCAGCGCTAAGGAAACTATATGCCAACCTCGATAATTAAAGATGTTGATTTTTGGATGAGTTGCAATGTGGTTTTCCCCAAAATTCCCAAGATAGGGCTGGTAACACAGCTCAGTGGAAAGTCATATGCTTAGCATATGCAAGACTTTGCGTTCAAGAGTCACAAGGAAAAACAGTCCCAAGATATTGTGAATGCCCTGGACAATGAATGGTGTACCAAGCCAATCTTGCTAATAGAAAAAAGCAAGAAGTGGATGGCTATCAGGAGATCACAAATGGACAGAAACATCCACATTCTAAAAGATGCTTCACAATTATTTTTTCTTCTTGCTCTCAGTATTAATTAATGAATTCAGGAGGTATTTGGTAAGTGTCTGCTACTAGGGGAATTTCTTATTAAAGAAAGAAATCTATAGCACTCAGTTTTCCTAAGTTACCCCCTCTAAGTACTTCCTGCTCCTGGGCATGGTGGCTCACACCTGTAATCCCAGCACTTGGGAGGCAGAGACAGGAGGATTGCTGAGTTTGAGGCTTGCCTGGGCTACATAGTGAGCTAAGGGCCAGCCTGAACTACAAAGTGAGACCCTGTCTCAAAAAAAAAAAAAAAATCTTCCTACTTACCATCTAAGGCTAATGTGAATAAGTTCTGGCTAGTCTACTTAAGAAATGACATGTAGGTAAAAAACAAGATACAGTAAACATACTGGCAACTCAGAAACATGAAAGCTATAGCTTAAAAATATGGACTTTTTTTCTCTTTAAAAAGTTTTGTTGAATAGTAATTGGTATGCAAAAAAGTGAAAATATTTGTGTCTACATTTTGATGAATTTGGACCCTGGTATGCAACTACCATTCATTCCATCATTATAACGAAGACACTACATTTGCACCCATCATCTCCATCTTCCTTGTGCTCCCTCGTGGGGTTCTGTTTCTCTGTCTCTGTCTTTACCTCTCTGTCACTCTGTACTCTCTCAGTCTCTCTCTCTCTCAATTTCTCCCCCACTCAATTTAAAATCATTACAAGACACGTACCCACCCACATGAAACGTCTCCTTCAAGTCTTGGATACTCAAGCAACACCAAAACAAGGCTTGAATGGAAAGCTGACTTAACTAATTTATTGTTTCTAAAAGAATAACTGAAGAATTATGTAATTTTTGTGCTCTGTTCGCAAGGAGCACACGATGATATACTGCTCCTGGCTCCTGAGCTGCATACTGACCGGCAGAGAAGAACAATGAAATGAACAATCATTGCCTGTGCACATCTGGGTTTGGTTTTAAGCACTGAGCCATATCATAATGTCTAGATCTGTCCTTTAAATTAACATCTCATTATCATGTTTTCTGGCAGGGAACTGTGCAGATTGCAAATGGAGTTGGACTTAAAATTCAATAAGAAATTAAAGCAGTGACAGTTCAGACATGAAGTACTAAATTCTGCAGAGTCCCACTGTAATCTGAATTATTTCAAGTTTCAGGAACAAAGAGAGGTAGAGTGAATTGGTTTTTGAGAAAAAGTCTAGGTGGGAATTGCACGAGAGTAGCCCTGAAACAGTGGTGATATTCCATCTTCATAGATGATGTCTTCGGTAATTGCTAATTATTAGTTTTCTCTTAGCTTTCTGTTCTTTGGAGCACTCACACTGGGCTCTATTAAAACTTCTAGAGCCCCAAGCAACCAAACACTTGTGAGCTTCTTGTACCACCTTTTTCTTATGTAACTCAACATAAATGCAGTAGAGTCCATAAGACAGAAAAGACTAATTTGGTCAAACAGCAATGATTATCTTGCTAATGATTTGTAAAAGATTTCCTTCTGGACCCTTTGTTTGGCAGGTCCCCTAAGTATATGAATACTCTCATCAATACTTAATCTAACTTTGCATCCAACATATTTTAAATGTAATTTGCTACTTATTACTCACTTTACGGTTGTCTAAAAAATTGAATGAAAGTTACCTACCCAGCCAATTTAGGTGGCATGTCCCAGCTCCCTGAGCTGCTTTACGAATGAATTTTTAAACAAATCTAGTCAAATGAGTCAAAAACCATTGCATGTATCCCTGGGCTCAAGTCCATAAAAATATATTTTGCCAGTGCATTATGGCACTAGAAAGCAGATCATTTGGAGAAAGGAAATCAATCAAAAATCTTCCTGAGAGTTAAGTTCATTAAATAATTCCACTGTGCCTTCAAGATAGATTTTAAACTCTTTAGCATGTTACAGGCCCCTTAAGAATCAACCTTCCACTGAGCCCTCTTGCTTTATTTCTTCTTGTGCCCTAGTGTGGTAGTTAAATGACTAGCAGTCAGCTGTTTTCCTGAGATTTAGGCTGTATAGTTTCTGCCTCAAATAGCAATGCTCAATAAAATTATAATGCAGCATATATAATTTTAAAATTTCTAAGAGCCATATTTTAATAAGTAAAAAAGAAACTGAAAATTTAATGCTAATATAACTTATTTAGCTCAATATATCTACAGTATTATCACATCAATTTGTGATTGATATAAAATATTAACTGGATATTTTCACTTTTTTTTTAATACTCTCTTTAAATCCCCATCATGGAGTGTTATCTCAACTCTACCTAACCACACAAACCACGCGGCTAACGGTTACCATATTGGACATTGCTGATATGGAACATCTTTTCTCTCCCTACCTTTAGGGTTCAGAGCCTTCTGACCCTTGCTGGGGACCCCCTTCCTCATTTTCAGGTCTAGATATCTATCCATTTACCACATCGGTACCATAGATGGGCCCTCTGACAGTCCATGGATCCCACTGGATCTTTAACTATTTTATCTACCAGTACTTTGAAGATCTCTGAACCTGCAGAGCAGGTCTTTCTTACTTCATTCTAGACATCAGTCACCTGGCAAACATATGTCACAAAAAAGAGGTAGCGGGTTTCATTTGTATTAACTGTCCAGGTGGGAACTGTGTCAGGAGAAAGTCTTGGTTCTTTACCAAGCACCTAGTACCTATAAGTGCTTGTGTTAGTAAACAGTCACTGTCTTAAATTTTTTGAAACTATGAATTTGAAAAGCAGACCCTAAAACAAATTCCATAGGTAAAATTCTTACCAGTGCTTAGTTCACATATAAAAAATATACTACAATCCAAGTTGACATTAGCATTACTAGTTCTCCTTTGAAGAGAAGTGATAAGGGTTGTCTACTCAAAGAATTAACTGAAGATCGATCCCCAGTACCGTAAAAAAAAAAAAAAAAAGAATGAAGAATTAGTAAACCTTTGAGATTTCGAAGGGAAGGCAGAGTAGTATTTACTGGAGGTCCCAAGAATGTTTTGGGCTCATCTAAACCAATGACTCTGTTTAGAAAAAGGTGAAAGAGCCAAAAAGATGTCTTCTTCCCTTTCTTTACTGTGGCATTAAATTATCTTTGGGAGGTAAAAAATAAAGCCATGTCATTGATGTACATTATTTTGCTTAAAATATTAATGTGGCTTGGTTAGAATTGTGTTCTTTACTTGAAATAAGCAGATGTATGAGCAAAATATGAATTCCTGTCTTTAATGCCCTATTTGGGAGGGATCGAGGATTTTATTAAATATGAATTTCCAAATACTTAAATATTTTCTTACATACCTGCTTGACATGATTTTCTCTTATAATGTTAAGCTGTAATATGTCATATTAGAAGGCTTAGTAAACTATATGGCATTATATAAATGTGCTATTGTAATTATTGAATGAACCATTAATTAAATAGAGGTATATTTAAAAAATTGAATTTTAAAATTTTCATTAGTCTTTTAAGTGTTAACTAATGATACTCTGGTAAATCTTAATATCACAGTTCATTTGAAAGTTGAGAAAAATGAGGGGAAGTGTAATTTCCACAAGGCTTCTGACTCAGTCTTAGGTAGAGTCAGTCAAATGGTAGCAAACCCACAGAACTGTAGCTGAGCTGTTCAATTACTTCTCTCTTCTTTTTTCTTTTTCTTTGAGTGCCTGTGATTAACAAACCTCTCATTTAACCTTTTTCCTCCAGCTGGTAACTGTTGGTTAATGCTCTCATTTTACTGTTAGTCAGCTCTTTTCCAAAATTTTGTTGATGTTAGTGAGTTTTCTTAAAGGCACTAAAGAAATCCAATCTTTATAGTAAGAAATATAATTTTCCTAAGCCTCAGTTAGCTTATGTGCCACTATAGTAAATGCTACTTTTTACCGAACTCCGAGCTTTGAGCATAGATAGACAGCAGGTGCAACGAACCAAAGAAATGCTGTATCTGATTGATTAGCCCTGGTTCCCTGGAGTGCCATGTTGAGAAAGACCCCAAGGCTCTGTGGAACCAAGAAGGGTAGAATTCTATGATTGATTAGGAATGTCTGCTGAAGGCCTATACTGAATGTTGACGATCACAGCATCTTATTTTTGTCATCCAAGGTCTAGGTGGATAAGCCACAGTAGGAGGCTGGATTAAAGCCTACTTATTAGCAGCTGCTGAAAAAGTATGGACTTTGAGAGAACAGACAAGTTTTGTATAGTGGATACAAGAAAGATCACGACTGTCCCTATGTCAAGTGAATATAACACCCTGTAGTGAACGATGCTGCAGTCCATAATAGGTTATTGAGAAGTAATTCATAAGAAGTGTGGATGTGTCAACCACCTACTTAGGTGTTGACCCCATCATAAGTAAGAAACGATGACTTTCTTAGCAAATCTCCCTCTATGGCCTGCTTTAAATCTAACACAAACCCAGGCTCTTCATGGACAACATAATCGTCATGTCTGCTAAAAAGATGAAAACTGAAACCAAGCAGTAAGATCTTGTCCTCGTCTAGTCAGAAAAACAAGCAACTGGAAATAAAGTAAAACCCTTTTTCCAGAGAAAACCATTATTCGACCGAATAAATCTGTACTCTCTTCATTTTTCAAAACAAGACTTGGAAACAGTAATGAACTTCAAAATGCAACTATAATCACAAATATACTGACTTAACATTTTTTTCCAATAAACTGTGTTCAGAGGGACTGAAAACATATTGATATTTTAAAGCCAAAAGGCTGAATATTGCCTATTTTAACAAAGTCTTAGCTTTAGTTTATTTTCTAGTTTACCCAAAAAAAAGAAGAAAGTTAAAACACACAGAAAAAAAAGCAACCCTCCTTGAAAGAGAAAGTTAGCTCTGTGCTGCTTACAATTGCCTTCTGCCTCTGCCTCTCTCTCTGTTTGGCCCTTTCAGATTCCCGCTTCTCATACTCTTTCCGATATTCTTCCCGCTTCAGCCTTTCATGCTGATACGCCTCGTAGCTGTCATACCTGGAAAACAGAACCTCACCATTAAGTCTACCATGTCCATTTGCACAAACAAAATAAATTCCAATTCGGAGAGGGGAAAAGGAAGTGAGATGATAGCTTGTCATCTAAAAGAGAGGGCACAAGGGGCCAGAGGTGGAGGACATGCCTCATTACCTGGGCCTACGGCTGTAGGGCGATCTTGAACGTGATCTCACATACAAGGGAGAGTTTCTGTGTGTGCGGTGTCTGTAGTGGCTTGACTCATAGTAATAGCAGGATCTAAAAGAGAGAAGAAAAACAAAAGGGACATTCGCAACAGCCACTTAAGCTGGGTTTACCAGTTCTGTTGAACATTTTTCGGAACACTGTGCTATATCCACTGGATTTCCCTTTCTAGATACTCATGAGATTTTTCTGGAGACAGTTTGTGAGCAGCCAGTCAACTCTGAAGCCTGGAAGTGATGCGTTTTTTCGGTTTTTCTCTTACTGATGTTAACACCGAGTACCAGGTCTGGTACACGGTCAGCTGTATCTTGCATGGATCTCAACTATTTTGGCACAAGGCAGCTCTCCATATAATGGGAAAAAGCTTAGATGAGCAAGTTTCTTACAGATTGCTCTTTCTGATCTGACTGGTTCAAGACACCATGCTCAAGGCTGAGCTATTTAGGAGAACAGAGAGAGAGAGAGAGAGAGAAAGGAATGTATAATGACAGTGTCGGTTTCCCCTCTACTGGGGATGCAGTGGAAAAGGACTGGGCTCAGACTGTGAGTCCGAGCACTTTCTTTGACCTCCTGGCACACATCTCAGGCACTGGGTAAGTTCTGACCAGGATTACCTTGAAGAAGATCTACTGCCTGGGGACCTTGATCTGGATCTGGAATACGGTGATCGGGAACATGACCTGTGCCGAGAAAAGGACCTTGAACGAGAGCGCATCCTTTGGGGTCTTTGAGAAAATAAGGATTTGGGTGGCGACACGGAACCTCTACATGGAGAGTTAAAAGAAGAGCAGGAAGGCGACACATCAAACAACGAATAGGACTGCGTGCCGTCCCAAGGGTAGCTCAGTTTGTCACTTTCATCTTCACTCTCATCAAACAGGCCATCCATGGCTAGTCCTGAATTTATAAACATAGGTAGTTTGGAGAACTGTTCGTTACTGAAATCACTGTCCCTCAGTTCACTGGTCTTGTCTGCTTCGTCGTCAAAAACAGCTTCACTGGGATGACCGAAGTGCTTGTTCAGCTCGGCTCGGATTTCCTGGTCCTGGAGCTGTTTTCGGGTGCTGCAAGGAGAGAGCTGCTTGCTGGCCTTCAGAGTCTCTCTCCGGTAGCACTGGTCTGAATTTGTGGAAGAACAAATCTGCCCCTGCCAGCCAGAGGAAGCATCTTTGTAGTCTAGTTGTCTAAAGTCTTGGAGCTCTTGTGATAGATTAATAATTAGTTCCGCTTTGGAATTAATGGACTGACAGTAGTCATGGTCACCAAACAGCCGTAGGCTGGGCCGCTTAGTCTTCCTCTCCTCTTGTGCACTTCCGAGCACTGAGGACTTACTGAGCTGAGCGTACAACTCAGATTGCTCGGGCCCCTTCTTAGTGGAGTTACTGAGTTGGGTACCAGAAGACTCACTATGTCGGGGCTTCTTTGATGGTGGTGGCACCACGGTCTTGCAAGAGGACTTCAACTTTGGAGAAGCCCTGAAAGGGTTATCTTGGTTGGCTTTATGAGGAGGAGTTGTAGGTGGAGTTAGGCCTAAGGAAAAAAAAAAGAGAGAGAGAGAGAAGGAGAGAAAAGAAACAGAGACAATGTTCTTAAATAACAAGACACGTTTCCTAACTTTTCCAAGATTACAGACACAGACTCACTCGCTGAGTCTGTCACCAACAAAAGATGGATGGACACTGCCAAGTAGCGGCAAGAGCTGTGGTATTTTGTATTTCAAACACCAAAGCTAACAAATCCTGCTTCTCAGAAAACATAGCTGTGTCACCAGTGGCCTTGCTGGCCTACGTGTTGCCGGCACTAGAATTTTCAAGGGTATCGCATGGCCTATTTTAAGGAACACCGACACAATGGAATGCAGGCATCAGAGTGGCCTCGGTGGTATCTGTGTGTAAACAGTCTTGCAGAGGATGCGAGCAACTCGGGGCCCTGTCCAATCAAGAAAATCTAAACTTGGAGCCAAGGAGTTAAGCAATTAAAAAAAAAAAAGATGGAATGACAACAAATGTTGGGCAAGGTGGGAATGACACAGACAACATCAAAATAAATTCATGAAAACCTGACAGCCAGGACGCTGCATGGAACTTGAGGCACTCCACAACTTGACGGCAATGATTCTTTGTCTCCACAGTTCATTAACTTAGTAAACCATGGATAATGTAGGTATAATACATTCTTGTAAGCATAACTAATACATTCTGTCTAAAATATGGTTCTGCAACAGAAACCTAAGTGAACAGTAACAGTAAATATCGCCATGCCAATGGACCATTTTATTTAGAGCACATCAGTGCAGGCAATGAGACGGAAGGCTTGAAATGAATCCAAGCTTAGGCAACTAACTAATTAAATAAGGAAGAAATAAGGGTAGAGAGGGGAACACCTGCCTTTTCTGTAGCCACAGAAGGGCACAAAACTCCCCCCGGAAGCCAAGGTAGGAGAGTCTGAGGAGCGCAGTTGTTACGTTTAAGTTTCATCCCATCACACAGAGGAGGAATCATTGTGAAATGACTCCAGAGTCCAGGGGACTTGGAAGAAGGGCAGAGTGGAGTTCAAGTGACTTTATGCTTACAAGGGAACATTTTAGTTTACAATACACTTTCTATTTAGGAAGACGGGTGAGCGCTATTCAGCAAAAAGAGCTTCAAGTCTGCTAACAAGCCTGGGGTTAGACTTAAGGCAACTGCACATTTCAAGGGAAAAAAAAAATCATACCTTTCTGGAAAAAAAAAATTATATCAAGAACCAAGTAGGTCACAGGAAGCCACATGAAATTTTGATATGAACAAGCAGGTGCTGCCTCACTCTCCTACTTTATTCCAGGGAGAAGAAATGGGTGATCCCCTCCCCCCACCGCCACAATGGGCTATTTGACAATATTGAGTACTTTCTAGTATCTGTAGTTAACTCTGCCTAACTGAGGGAAGAAGGTATAAAATGAAAATGGTTGAACTTTGGAATTTGACCCCAGAAATTTCAGAAAGAGAAATGTAAAGAGGAAGAGCCACTGCTCTGCCTTGGTCCACCCCTGAGTCCCGTGAGAGCTTGCTTTCGGTGAGGCAACTTTCTGCTGAACGGTACACTTGTTCCACTGAGGCTACTTCTCTCTTCTTTTCCCTTCCTACATGAGTGTCTTTACTCCATCTACATGAAGTTCTTATAGGATATGATCAAATCTCTTCTCCCTCTCTGTCTCTCTCTCATTTAATTTTCCTTCTATATTGCCTGTTCAAACACACTGATTTCTACCACAGGCAACCTTCCATTACCAACACAGATAGAGTTTGCAGGTACTGATTCTCAGGGGGAAACAATGGCAAGTTCTCAAATATTCCTCATGGGAGGCTAAGATGCTCAAGAAATAGTGACAGGGCCGGAGGGTTAGCTCAGTGGTTCCGGCGCCTGCCTCGCAAGCGCAAGGTCCTGAGTTCGATCCCCGGTAACCACATATAATGCTGGGTGTGGAGACACGCCCACCAGCAATCAACACCGCATACCACAATGCCGGACGTGGTGGCTCACGCCTGTAATCCCAGCACTCTGGAGGGCAGAGACAGGAGGATTGCTGAGTTCAAGGCTTGCCTGGGCACCATAGTGAGCTCAGGGCTAGCCTGAACTACAAAGCGAGACCCTGTCTCCAAAAAGCAAAAAAAAAAAAAAAAAAAAGAAAGAAAGAAAGAAATAGTGACAAATATGCTCTCTTTGCTGAGCAAATACCAGTCAGATATTCCAAATGGCGTAGCCCTTGACTTGGAGGAAATGGTATTCAGCATTCTAACACCAAACGCAATCAGTCTTCTCAGGACCACTTCAGTCTAGGGTGAGTTTTATTTCTCTAATAAATTACGGTTGGACTCAGTCACTTCCTAGGGCTCACGCGTTGCTGTACACCCGTGCTTATCTCCTTCTGAATGTATCCTCTCTTGTCTCTCCAAATGGATCATAAGCTCTCAGGGGCATGTCACTGTGACTTATTTCTCCCAGCGCTGTTTTACTACTCATTGTTACTTTTATTTTTCTTGCTTCTGCTTTCATAGTGGACCTCACATCCCAGCTGCCCAAGATCCACTTAGAAAGCTTGGCAAACCTTTTCAAAGACCTGACCCACAGACACATATGGACAAGCATGGCCTCACACTGCCTGTTGGATGTCCAAATATATGTGTTTTGTCCACCATGCTAGACTTTATAAAAAGAAAGCTTAAACCTCAGAAATGCCAAATTAGGCCACTATTAAAGAGAGAGGAGTTCTAAAATTAGCTCTGCTATCTAGGGATTTTAAATATAGAAAATCTTTTTAGTCTTGAAAATTTGAAACCCTTGTCCTAGTACCTATGCTTATTATTTCTTAAAGAGCTGGTTCTCCGATTGCTCTTGGAAGTGGCCACATGCTGACTGTATTTTCTTTGAGTTAAAAACAAAGCATTTTCTGTCCGTTGCAAATTAGATTGACTGGGGCCACTGAACAGATCTACGCACAAAACACCTACTATGTGTTGGGCGGTATGATGCATCAGAGACTGGTGCTTCAGAGAATTAGCACCCAAGAACTTTAATGTTCACTTTTACAAAAGGCAAGTCTTCCACATTCAAATAGTGTATGTTGCCTTGCAGGTTTGCTTATTATCTCTAGGGGAACACAGAGATGATCCAAATCATACAGTAAGTGACAGTGGTCTGGGAGTAAATTTTAGCTGCTGCCACTTGTTGAACTACAGAAGTGCTGCTAGCATATCAGATTGGAGACACTTTGGGATTCACAGGTAGACAGGTAGGGGAAAATAATTTAGATTATGTCCTGAACTTTTTACTCATTTCCCAAACATCTTCAATCAAAAAAATACTTTAGTGCAAGACTGAGAAATTTCACAGATGACAAGATTTTCTTTTACCAGTAAGTGCTTAATTAAAAATCTATCTCTAGACATAGTTGAGACACAAGGCAAAACAAAGCAAAAGTGCAGAGTATTTTGTTTTACTCTTAACATAGTGTCAAACTTTTAAGGGCAAGTGATGGGACAGGCAATGCTTACTGCCACCGATGTCGCTGTATTTCTCTAACCTCGCCCCCTGTGCCTACACTCTCTTCCCCTGTGGTAGCAGGGAGATCAGAATTCAGTTCCTTAATGCTGCTACCTTTGCTCATCTTCCCACTAATCGCTGGACTCTCAATTTCATGCCACAAGCCTAAATCAACAGAGCTAATGCCTTCCATCACCTCCGGATTATTTCCTGCGTGTTGATTTTCTGGGGAATGTGTACATTTTGGTGTTGACAGTACAAGGTATATTCCGTGCTCTCTCTTGAACTTAGCAGGTTTTGACAGATTTATGTGAGGACAGATGGCCATTATAGGCTGAAGGCTGACAAGAGGCAGTTCAGAGCATTGTTAACACACTTGCACAAACTCTCAGCAGTGCAGCTCTGTGCAGAATGTAATTCAGACTATAGCTTTTTTATTGCTGCCTATTTTCTTTTGTCAAAAGAGCCTGCTGTGCAGAGCAACAAATGGCTGCTATTACCCAGAATGTAATGGGTGTCAGACAAATCACGTAACACAAACAATCAAGAGTATGTAGGTCATATTTCAACAGAGCACAACCTTAGCAATATTTATGATTACTGCATTGAAATGTGCTCTATAATAAACAAGTACCTCTACATCACTCACACTTATGCACTTCTACACAGCAAATCCAGGAGAAGTGGCACACACTCTACAGTCATCATTTTAAACAGCCATTTTATTTTTTTAAAAAAGTCAGAGACAAGTTTTGTTTTGTTTTGTTTATCATTATGTGCTACAAAGCGACTTTCTTCGAGGACTTCTCTTTGGGGTTTGTTTGTTTAATTGAATGACTCTGTTAGATGCTGAAGCTCCTGATCTAGTTCTTGTGTTCCACTATCCATCCAACAACTTCTGTCAAACATCTTTCCTTTTGGTTTCATGGTTTATGCCATTTATAAAATCTACTACTAACTCTGCAACTTTCTTTCAAGTTTATTTAACAGTGGGGTTTTGCCTGTGTTTCATGCTTGTTCAGATATTTAAGGAGAAACAATGAGATCTTTCTAATTTACTTTAAAATGTACTAACATGGTAACACCGGGCAGAGAGAGGATTCGACTGGTACTTCTCATATATTTTAGGTCTCAAGGGCATGGAGTGGGTGTCAGGAAAGCAGAGGGAAGGCGATAATCACAGGGTGCCACTGATACCTCCACACCAGCTGATCAAGTATCTCATTGATAATGGCTCCTCTGTCTGATCCACTTCCCAACCTTCACTTCCCAGGACTCACTAATGCTTCACAAGATCCAGAGGGGTCCCTAGAGCCTGACTTTGGTGCTTTGGCTGGTATCTGTCACTGTGGGTGGGAATGCCCTGTTTTTATTCCAGTAAATACTCTTTATTTCACCCCTGAAGGCTGGATGAAGAATAATGAGATTGATCCCCCCCCCCTGTAATTCTAGATCTCTGGGAGGCTGAGTTGAAGAATTCCAAATTATCAAGACTGTCTAAAATCCAAACAACAACAACAACAGGGGAGATGTTGCTTGGGAGACAGTTTAGTGTGAAAGCCCTAAGTTTAGGAAACAAATAAATAAAAGAAAAAAAGAAAAAGAATAAAATTGAAAACAATGAAGGATAGGTTGGAAAACATGAAAGAAACTCCTGGCAAAAGTCACTCAACACCAGAAGAGGCTATAGAAGAAAAATTTTTGGATCTCCCTTTCTGGGTTCTTCCTGCATAGGCCTGGATTATATGACCTGTCAAAATCACTTTCCAGTAATCTGATGCTTTTGTTTTTCCTTTTAAAGCTACCAACTGCCACCCATATTTTGCCTTGCTTTATGTTGCTCAAGATTTATCATCTACAGGGCCAGAGATTTAGCTCAGTGCTTCCAGCACCTGCCTAGCAGGTGCAAGGTCTCTGGTTCGATCCCCGATAACCATATACAACAATACCAGGCATGGTGATGTATGCCCACTGGCAATCAGTACCACATACCACAGTGCCAGGTGTGGTGGCTCACACCTGTAATCCTAGCACTCAGGAGGCAGAGATAGGAGTATTGCTGACTTCCAGGTTTGCCTGGCCTACATAGTGAGCTCAAGGCCAGCCTGAACTAAAAAGCAAGACCCTGTCTCAAAAACATAAATAAAACAAAATAAAATATAAATGTCATATACAAAAGAAATGCATACTAAAAAGGTACATCAAATTTACGCTTTTTGTGAGAAATTCAAAAGACACAATATAAAAATCTGCCAAAATGAAGTTATTAAGAAGTGTACTTTGACTGATTGCTGATTTAAATAAAGAGTACACATTAAGTGAAGGATAAGTAATATCAAATCATATCTCCACTATAATTAAAATCATATAGAAAAATATACACCAATAGGAGAAACACTGCTAAGACCCAGTTGTGTTAGGCTGATAAGGGTGTAACTTATTTGGCTCTTCTTTGTTTCCTTAATCAGATGTAAAAGAGCTGTCTTTCTTTTATAATGTTTAAAGTAATAACAATGAAAACAACTGATATGTACAGACATATGAAACTTGGAGGACAATCACTTTGGTTGCTAACCAAATTCTTTCATGTCTTGTAGTAAAACAATCACCTTCTTGAACTTCCATTACTCTGCCATTTCCATTTCAGAAACAACAACAAATATAAAGACAGTAGCACTCTGAAAATCTCCATATGCAATAGATTTAAATTCCTTCTGCCAAAGGAGCATTCTCTTTCCTCTCATCTTGCTTTACTAACAGCTATTTTGAAATCAAATTAGTTTTTACACCTGTAAAAGAGAAGATTTTTTTTTTATCAGCCAAAATGAGCAGTTTAGGACAAATCACAAAGAAGTCAGACCAGCTGGCAATACCTAATAAAGCAAACTTCCTATCTCATCCCTCCTGTCTCCAAAAGACACTGCAGATGGGGCAGAGACATTATTCTGGAGGTCTTAGAATTTTGTTGACTCTTTGCATTTCTTCTTATATGTTTGGAAAATTTCACTAAAATTTGTGAGAGTAAAGAAAAAGAAGACTTAGAAACCCTGGGCAACAACTTGATACACTTCCTCTGCCTGAACCAAACAGATTTAGTATGTATTGTAGAATAAGGATCAACAAAGTCAATGATATGGATGCTGTTTCCACCCCATCCACCCCCTGCTGCACCTATGGCAGACATCACTAACTGATCATGACATTCCCACTGAGTATAGACTTGGCCTTAGATTCTTTCTCAGTACAATGCTCCTGGCAGCCAATACCAATCAATGACATTTGGCAAGTAAAATGAAAGCTATTTAACATAACAGATGCCAACTACGATCTTTAATTCAGGCTTTAGGAAACAGACATATTCTCTAGTCAGACAGATGTAACTGAACCCAGAGTCCACCACAGAGCTGGTGTCAGTATAAAACTTTTTCCTCAATAATGAAGTGGGCAGGGATTCAAAGAGATTTTATATATAGAGAGAGCTGTTATTTACATTGATTATTCTTATAGTCTAAAGGTCTGAAGATGTGCAGGTGGAGTGCCACAAAAACAGTAAATAACTTCATATACAAGAAGAGAGGACACAGGAGCAAAATCAAAATTATGGGACTGATAAACCTAGTCATAAATTGAAAAGCTATGAAGCAAGGAACAATGGCCTCAGTAGATAAGGTTCACTGAGAATCAGCCATTAAGTAGTCAACATTTCCTGCATGTTTATACAATTTGTTAGTGGTCACCTGTCAGCTGATTTCATCTTCACAGAGACCTAGAGAAATGCAAGAAGTATTATTATTATAAGTATCCGGAGTCTTAGAGAAATTCAGTAATTTCCTCAAAGCCATGTGCTAGTGAGGATAGTGCCATATTTTGAACTTGGGTTTGTCAAGCATGAAATCAAGGTGTTACACCGCTTCTCTAAGATGCTCTGCCTACCAAAAAAGTCATAAGATCATACTTTCATTTGGAGCTCTGGTGCTAATAAAGTGTTCTTAATTCAGGATGAGCCACATATAATTGTCATTTTGTATGTAAAATTTGTTGGCTATTGGCAATATTATATGTCAGTCTATATTTTATTCCTCTAAGTCAGACAGTAATTTCATTTGTTAGTTGTAAATCAAGCCTTAGAATTGAGAAAAACAGGGTTAAGAAAAAAATCAAGGCTACAGAAAAGAGAATTAGCAATCAAAAGAGTAAGAAAGGATAGAATGTGTGTTCTATCCTGTAGGCCTTTATTGATTTAATTATCCATGTGAAAGCCACTGTCACCTGAGCATCTTTTCAGTTTCCTGACTTTTTGCTTCTCTCCTTACATATTTTCTCTGCTTTCCACTATGTGCCAAAATCATGTGTAAGTATTTTGTCCCTTAAGATTTACCAAAGCAGATTAGCCCATCCAGAGTTCAATTTTCTAAAAGCTCCTTTCCATGAATTACCTATTTTATTCACTAAGATAATGACTCATGTTTCTTCCAGTCATTTTCACCCAAAGTCTTTAACATTGAAGCCACATTACAGTCTTCTCTTTGAGAATTTTTTACCCTTTTGACTCTCCTGAGTCAAGTCAATTATTTGTCACATTTTCCACTATCAAATAGCATACATTAGTGGAGATGTTAGAGGAAAAGAACACCATAGACATCATATATTGCACGGCAGTGCACACCTAGAATGTCTATCAAAAAAATAAACCTTTGTCCTTCGTTCCTCCTTCTATTTTCTTCCCAGTAGTTTCCAAACCTAACCTTCCAGACCTTTTCAGCATCCACCAAGTTCCTTTTCCTATATTTGTTTTCCTATAGTTCTAAGATTCTCTGTGATGTAATGCAACTTGGTTATACCTCAGCTTCCCCAAGTTAACATCATAGTTATTATCTTGCACAATAAACCAAAACCACCTTCTATTCCCCTTTTTTCAGTGGCAAAACAGTACATTAATTTCTTTTCTTTTCATGCTACTCATTAATGTGCTCTTTTCCCAGTACATTATAAGCAAATGTTTTGAATGTGAAAATATTGAGTTAGCACCAAATATGACCAAGTCCTATGTTCCCTAATCCATGGATTGACAGTATATCTTATACTTTCTGTGCCCTATCCAGGACCTAGTGTTGCCAGTATAGACCAGGTATTAAAAATATGTTGATAAAATTTTAGTGTACCCCCAAATCTTTCCATAGTTCTAAGAATAAAAGATTTTAGTAAGATGAATATTGACTCACTGTCAGAAGTAAATCCAAAGTAGAAAGTTTTAAAGATTCTTAGTGTTAATGATTGTTTCTCCATAAATCTCTATTTGTTTTTCAATATAGTAGGCTACTAAACTGTCAAAATTATAAGTAAATCATTTGAAATTAAACCTATGAACTAAGAATGTAGCTCAGTCACCAAACACTTGCCTAGCATGTGTCAGGACTTGGGTTTTCTCCTACAAACCATCAAAATAAGCAAAAATAAATAAATCAATAAACAAATACCAATCAGAAGAAATATTTGAACTTCTGACAAGAAATATAGAAAAATAAGTGCTTCTTTATGGTACCATATCCTCATCAGTAGAACTACAAATTAAATAACATGTACAAGGTCACAATTTACAAAAGTACTTTAAGAATGGAGATACTCATGTTACCAAAGATATATAGAGAAAAACTCACAGTCCTAATAGGACTACCAACAGATTCTTTTTTGAGAACATTATCTCAATACATATAGTAGAACTCCCTAGATATTTATACCCTTATTTTTGGCATCAACTATTAGTAATCTGTTTTGAGAAAACAAGATAAGACAATATGGGAACAAAAATTTCCACTGTAGTGTTAATTCAAAATACTAACACTATAAAACAAACTAGACACATCACAGTAGTATGATTAAATAAGTTTTGTTACACCTAGTCAAACTAATATTATACAACACTCTAAAAACCTGCTAATAAAGAGTTTGATATATATAAAAATTCCTTATGAAAATGTTAATTTCAAAATTAGGATGCAAAATAATATGAATACTCACATGCACAGAACAATCAGATATTTGAAAATACAGATTAAAAACAATGTTATGAATATCTTTATAACAGAACTAGGAATAATTTTTTCAAGTACTTTCTACTTTGACATTTTTGTAGTGAGTTTTTAAGATTTATAATCAGAAAATAATTGAAAATGTTATTGAATGGAAGACTTGGCATCAGTACATACAATGGAAGTTTTCTTTTCCTCTCTACAGCAGGAATGAACCCAAGTACAGGATACTCTGAACACTCTTAGATAGCAGATACTTTTCAGTGCATTTGTTAGCAAAAGGCCCTGTGTTCAATTTTCTCAAACAAGTTAATATTCATTGCAATTGTGATTGATGCTACATAAAATGGTAAAATACTATGTAAATGAATGAAATATGATTATGAACATTTCTTTGTTAAAAAAGACACAATAAAGGTAAGTTGCTAAAAGAAATATCACATTCTTTTTGGAGGGTGGTATTGCACAGCATTGGGGAAAAATTATAAAAATGTAGTAGATAGATTTGCTCTCAGACTGCCATAAAAGATTTTTAATTCTCTTCCTTCAAACAACAGAAATGAAAAGCAGGTACCATCTATTATACCTGATTAGTAGGATCTGGGCAAAGAAGATGAGTGCATTCCCAGAAACTACATTTAAATGGAAGGTAAAAGACTCTGTCTTCTGCCAAAAGCTATGATATTTGAGTGTATGTTTGTGTTTTGAGCAAAAGAAAAATGATAAATTGTATATAGTTGAACAAATTTTTACATGAACTAATTACTAGTCCTTCCTGGTCAATTAAGAATGCCTTTATTGCACATAAGAAGTTCATAAAAAAGAAAAAATATTCCTTCTGCTCATATATGTAAGGTATAATTTATTTAAGAAACCATGTCATGCATATGCTTAAAAGTGAACATCTGTATATATGTGTGCATACATAAAGATATTTGTGTGTGTATACATGTGTGTGAGAGCCCACACACATACACACTATTTATACACCTTGAAATGAGTTACTCTATGGCTTGACCAAATCATGCGATCATGCAGTAGACCTTTCATAAGGAGCTAATTTAGCAAACATAGTGTGAAATTAAACTTAGTGACAATGACCATGGTGCATGTAGGCACCATAGTTCTGGTTGAAAGCACCTTTGTCTAACTTACTGTTCCATTATTCTTATCAGGAATGGCCAGAGCCAAGGCATTTCTTGTTCAGTCATCTCAAGACCTACTTTCCTCTGGGTGTCATGCACCTAAATCTAAAGCACTCAATACAAAAGTACCATTTGCAACCAACCCAGAAGTTTGCCTAAGAGCTCTTCAGTTAGTCCAACTTTTTAAAGCTCCTTCTTCCTTGTGTGAAGCAAAGACTGGCTAAAGGAGTTCAGAAGTCCCAAATGCTGAGGGAAATTACTCTTGTTCACAAACACATAAAAGCATTTTGTTTTGATGAATGGACATATTTTCAGTTTTCTCCTTTGCTGAAAAGATATAAAAATAATGATATACAGAGGATGGCATTATGCTATTAAGTATGACAAAGAATGAAAAATACTCCAAGTGAAACACTGATAATTAGTAATCCTGAATTCAAACATTTGTCCTTTCGTCTTCAACTTGATGATCTTGTGCAAGCTACTTAATAGTTCTAAATTTTACTTACTTGTTCTAAAAAAGAAAAACAATAGAAGAAAAAGTAAAAAGAAACAACCAACCAACATCCTCATGAGGTTTCTGTGGAATTAACCAAAAACACTTACATGCTCAAAAATGTTCATTTCTTCCCTTACAAGTTTTGTTGTTTTAAACCAAAATAGGGCTCTTTAAGGATCCAAATCAAAAACTATGTATTAGGCCCAGCTATGACAACAATAAATGTCTTCTCTTCAAAAAATAATTTTTAATTTCAGTATTTTAAAATAAGCAACTGAAAGTATTCACATCTAACTTCTTATCCAGTGTTGTTTGTTCTCTTCACTTATTTCATTGATTGCAAACATTTCAGTATCTAATATGTATTTCACACACACACAAGAAAAAAGTTTTAAGTATCATATTAGGCTTACCTGCAGTTCCAGAGAGTTCCACACTTAAGGTTCGTTCAATAGTCTTGTTCTCAAATGGGGAACCCTTGGGGTCACTGGAAGATATGGCACATTTATAAAAACAAACTGAAATGGAGTTGCTGTAGCCAAATGTACTAGAACCCCCTTCCCTTCCTGAAAATGGTTGCATTTCTTAATACTTACTTTGGTGACTCTGGGGTCAGAGGAAGAGATAAAGTTGTTGGTTTGGCTAAAGGGAAAAAAAAGAAACTAATTATGAAATATTGAGTGGTCTTTCTACTATAGTCAAGTCGGAAACAGGATCGGAGAACTGGAAGTCTAAACTAAGGAAATCCCTGAATGTTGGATCAAAGTCAGATAACAGTCCATTATGCGAAAAGAAATTCCAAACAACATTTGTGTCAGCAAACTATCCTTTGAAAATGTATACAAAAACAGAATCTTCCCAAAAATGTACCATCCTGTTAAAGATACAAAATTTGCATCATACCATCAGAGAAAAATAATGTTTTCTGTTTTAATTTGGAATACAGTCCACGGTTTGTTTAGACAAGAAAACAGCTGAGTAACTACAAGGCAACAGAACGTTATGAATATTCAGTTGATTTTACTCCTAAAATGTGTAATTTTATATGTAGCCCTGAGAATAGGTTATTTCTGTGAGGCCAAAGCTCAAGCAATAACCACTGTATTCAATGAAAATTAATGGAGAGATTGTAACAAATTGTGAACATTAACCCAGATGGCTTAAATGGAGTTCAAATCCCCCAATCTGCTAGATAACTTAAGTAAGATAGTAGTTTATCAGCTGAGAGATCTATAGACCTGTCGAAAAAACTCACTATTTCTTTTAGCCTTTCCTAAATTTTACCCCCTGTAGGAGATATATCTCAATAATGAAGGGGGATCATCACCCTCTCACTCCACTATTTCAATTACTTCTCCTTGTCGATTTTGTAAATGCAAGATTGAATAATAAATAGGAGCATATGATGAGAAACATATTTGAACTATATATCTCCATATAAGATATGTATCCAGGTATATGCTTCTCTACAGAAATGTATGTTTACATCAATTTTTTCTCATTAAACACTTTAAAAGGTCAAAAGTTAACCATTTATGCAATAGAAATCATAGAGTTCAAACCAAAAGTGTCTTTAGAATAAACTTTCTAATTTTATAGACAAGGACATGAGATCTAAAGATGGTAAATGATGCTTGCAGGGCCATATAACTTGTTAAATAGAGTGTTGGCCAAAATAAGATTTCCTTTCTCCCATTATCAAAAGAAATTATATTGAACAGACTTTAAAGTAAATTAATCATTCTCAGTAATTAAGGTCCTCTGAAATGTGAAAATACTACTTATAACCAAATTAGTCTGAAAGTAGGTACTTTACTTGGATAAATACTATTTATAGATTTAATCTGTAGGTTTAGATTTAGTTTTTGAGTGACTGAATGGCATTTCATCTATCCAGTGTGTATCCAGAAATATGAAGCTCATGCTGTCTTCTACAAATTAGATACATCGATTAATTGGCATATACATACACAGATAAATGACCTGATTTTACACTAATTTTTGAGTATACCTAATTTAATGAGCCTTTCAACAAGAATGCATTTATGAAGGAACTTCACCCACTTTTATGGTATTCAACTAATAATATAATTTAATTCATAAAGGTTCTATAGAAAATATAACCAGATATGAAACTAAGTGCTATATCACAGGATAAAGGTACATTGAAAATCAAAAGCTGACTAATCAGCGTGGTGGCTTATGCCGGTAATCTAATCACAATAGGAGGCTGAGGCAGGAATATAAGTATAAATTCAGCCTAGTCAATTTAGCAACTTTTTAGACTCAGCTCCAAAATTTTTTAAAAAATTGAAAATGACTGGGAATGCATCTCACTGCAAAGGCCTTAGGTTCACTCTGAAGAACAGGAAAAAAAAAGGAAAGAAAGAAAGAGAGAGAGGCAGGGAAAGAGCAAGAAATAAAGAGGAAATCAGAAAATCAAAGTCCAGTTTTCAACACATAGAGCAAACTCTCTGCAAAGCTGAAAGAAGACCCGTAGCGTTCTGATAGCTGGGAAAAGGTAAGGCCAAGAGCGAGGGGAGAAGAGGCTTCCATAGCAGCCACACTGACTGGCACCAGAAGCAAACAGGAAATGCAGCCCCGAACCATATTCAGAACCTAATTCCTGAATAACTCAGGATGATAACTTTTTCCACTGGAAGAGCATTTTGGGGGGCTACTGGGAGTTTAATGGCCCCTGTTCCAGGGACTGGTGGGCCAAAGGCTGCTAGGATCCTTGAGGGCAGAAATTCACCTTTTTCACAAGACCAGATTTAGATAAGTACACTAAGAAATGAAACAATAAATAAATGGGATACCAACATACCCACCAAATATCCTAAGGAATTGAAAACTGTGACCCCCCCCCACAATATTACAGAGAGCACACACAAAAATTCAATGGGAATAACACGCTAAGAAAGGAAACTTCAGAACATCACCCTCTCCCTTATTCTTCTCTGTTCATATATTTTCTACTTTTTTATTTTGAATAATAACTTACACGATCTGTAGCTGAGCACTTATTAGTTTTGAATACTCAGCTATGTTTCATTCATGGTAGGCCTTTAATAAATAAAGTGCCCCCCCAACTAACAGCTCAGTTCAGGGATAAGCTTTTTATGTTGTGCTATAGATATAAATCTTTTTTAAAAAGTCCACATGTAGTTGTTCTTTCTTAGAGAATATATCATCCAGGAGCCTATTTAGGCTCTGACTGCCACAATTTATATTATAGTAATATTTACTGGTAAAGTTTTAGAAGTCCCAAAATCTAAAAGTTACATGGCCCATCCAAAAATATAGAATTATAGACCAAGTGCTGCTGGGCTAGGTTCCCAATCACAGTCTCTTGCATCTCAGGACTTTAAATTCAGCTCCAGAAAATGAATACATAAAGCCCATTGACTTCAGAACAAGCTCAAAATGCCCTCTGCCGGAAGTCTTTAATACCTTGAGTCCCTCAGCATGAGAGTACCCCAACTAACAAAAACTGTAACAGAGTTTTCATAGGGGGAAAGAAGCTAATAAGGGTAAAAGCAACTCAGTCCATTTTGCTAAGCGTGTTTCCCCAAATGGACGGAAAGACAAGCAGTAAATTGGACACGTCAACCAGGGAAAACCTAACTGAAGGCCAATTGAAATTATTAAAGGAAAGTTCCCCCAAATCATATGCTAATGGTGTGAGACGTGAGGGAGGTATATCCAAAACACTGCGAAAGAAAATATTTATTCAAAGCAGCAGCCACAATAGCATACCTGTATGCAATAATCATGGTTCAAAAGAGAGGTCAAGGGCTACCACTCTGCACCTAAAAGGAGCCGTTGGAGAAACGGAAGGAAAAAAAAATAAAACACAAATGGATATTTATATGTGCTATTTTAGAATACACCTCCTTCAGCCACAATGTTGCAGGTAGAAAGTGGAAGCTGGCATATTTTAAAGCAATATCTGCTTTCAACAAGCACACTTTGGATCTCTCAGATGGCAACATTATTAGGGAGCATAGCCAAAAAAACAAAATTATAACTTTGCCAAGAGAGATTTCCTCAATATCTCCCAAACTTGTTCCAGAAGCACCAGCCTTCTAGCAATGTATGGGAATAATAAAAATTAGCCCAGATGTCTCATTGAATCTAGACAAGAGTTTTGATAGAAAGAGCAAAAAAGTCAGGAATTTACAAATCCTTATGTACAAAATAAAAAGATGTGAACATGTGTGTGGTCATTAAAAAAATTCACTTAGTAGGAGTGGCTGGGTAAGTGGTCTTTACTACCTTTTAAGGTATAGAAACATATCTGTGGTGTCTCCTTTTTTCCATTAGTGCAAGGGAAAAAGTTAAAACTCTTTAATGAATCGGTTAGCCCAACTTGCTCATAATTTCAGTGACCTCAGCAGTTCAGGGATTCCTTAAAAACCTCAAGGATGTTGAAATCCCTTCCCACTCCAGTGTACCCTCTGACCAGACAATGCTTCAGGTGAATTTCTGTGGTTGTGACTTAAACTCCCATCAGGTGAATAAGATACATTCAACCTGTGTCCAAAAAGAATTTTACTCTCTCTGATATAGTACGCCGAGCCTCCAGAGAGAGACCTAACGGGTAGACTGTCCGTGCTTTGGCAGCTCACCAGCAGAATTCCAGTCCCAGCTTACCTTGTACATGTTGTGACTGCGGCTGCGCGTGGGACTTCTTCCTGGAGGCGCATTTGTCTCTGCTGCCGTTCCTGTTCTCCGTGGGTTTGGTGTGAGGAGGGTCATCATTTGTGGTCAGATACTTGAGAAGCTCTGAGCAGGGACGTCTTTGTGGCTTTTGCTGTTGACAAATGCTCTTCGCTTTATTGCTCCATGAATTCTCGGTCTTAAAAACAAGGCATAAAGAAAGCTAAAATTAGTGAACTGAACCTTATCAGAATGGATATAGGTTTTCCGAAGAGATGAGATTTGCAGTGAAGTGTTCAGTCTAAGTGTACTAGATCTATGAGCTGTGAATAATTGTTTGCAGAACAACGAAAGAAAATTACATTGAAAGTTCCTAAATGACATTTATGCAGCTTTTTATTTCATTTCTTCTACATTTCAATGTTCCTACTCAGCAACATGTAACTAACAAGACCCTACAGCGCCTTTACTGTGAATAAAAAAAATATATAAGCTGGTTTAAACCTTAATTTACCGCTGATTGCTGAAGACCAGTATTCACAACTCTCTTAAGTACCCCTTAACGCTCCGTTTTCACTCTCTGTGAATGGCAAGACAAACATTGTTTAATACAGCCTGCTAACTGAATTATGTCATTGCCTGCATTCTATCCAATTAATGGCAGAGACAGATCTTCTGCAGTGATTCCAAAGCAATCTTTCTTAGGTTAGACAGCTGGCAAAACAGCCATCGTGGCATCTTAAAGTCATTCATTGACGAGACCAGACAAGCAGCCCATTCTGTTGTAACCCACGCTACAGCATGGTATTAATCAAGTGGGCAAAGAATTGCAGCCAGTGGCACTTCCTCCCATTACAGTTACCCAAAGATTACATGCAAATGAACTCTCCCCACTTTTAAGGAGTTAGCATGCTGCTGCTTTCGGAAACCTAGTTCACAACCTGTCCCACCAGTAAGAGGTAGCTGCTGTATTTCTGTTGACTTAGTATCGAGATAGCTTTCATCTGTTTCGCAGCTTCGTGCAGAAACCCTTTGTGACTGTCCTCCTGTATTAAAATATTTGTACCTTAACAATTGCAGGGTTTGTTCTGATCCTGTGATTGTGGTTTGCATGGTGCTGGGTACTAAGACCACTGCATTCATTATAGCTCAGCTGAGTGTTTGCCGGTGCCAGTAAGAGCTTCTTAAGCTAGAAACACATTGGGAAGGAGAAAGCAAGATGAGTTAGGCATCTCCTAAGCATTAGACTAAGTCATTGAAATTTTAAACTTAACTAATTTTGATGGTAAAAATTAATTCTATCGCCCTTTAATCATGCCATACCTACCACAGTAGTACCAAAAGAATTTTTTTTTTTTGAGACAGGGTCTCGCTTTGTAGTTCAGGCTGGCCCTCAGCTCCCTGTGTAGCCCAGGCAGGCAAGCCTCGAACTCAGCAAACCTCCTGTGTCTGCCTCCCGAGTGCTAGGATTACAGGCGTGAGCCACCACACCTGGCAGAAATATTTTTAAAATAATGTTTCATTACTGTGAAAGTAGCTACTTATCCTCTCTCTGAGGCTTGGTATTGCCACACTTGATATTTGGAAATTTGTTTTATATAAAATAGAGCACTATTTTAAAAATGATTTCCAAATCATGATGACATGAGTTAAGAAATGCTTCTTTGGTAAATGAGGAGCAAGAACAGTAGTAGAAATGCATTTTTCCTTCTAAAATCAAAATAAATCAAGTGTCAATAAGTGAAAAATTCCATAATGCTTTGGACTGTGTCCCATAACCAAATACACAAATTTGCGGCTATTTTGGATTTCAGAAAGGAAAGAAGGCATGTATAGAGTCCTGTAGCTTAGCCAGTAATTTAAATGTGGGCCAAGCATTTATTATTTCTTGACCTCTGTTTCCTCATTTGTCTAGATGACTCCTAAGGACCTCCCTGCCATGACATGCCAGATGTCTTTGAGTCAATAACCCCTCCCAATTGAACAAATGGTACAAAGGAAAGCCAGATATTAGCATACAGAAATCAGGGTACTAAGCAAATGATACTGACAAATAGAGAAACTAGAGGATACATAGAAACAATTAACTGATATATTCTCCGCAAGACCAGAAATCTCAAAATACAGGAGAATACAAGTATGGTCTCTATATATCTATGTGGTGTTGTTTCTAACATTTAAAAGTTGAGAGATATGAGAGAAACAACCCTCAAATGGCACTCCAAAGCACACTGTTAAAGTTTGGGTGATGGGTTTCCATACTTTACACAGCACACTCTTACATCAGATTTATGGTGAGTGAAAAATAGTCACAATAAACAGGAAGGTAAACTGTGTCTTAGAACTGATAGAATCCTGGTCAAGTGCTGTGTTAAGAAAAACTTTACTCTTCATTGCCTACCATAAATTTAAGTAACTTAGATTGCAAATGCGCTATTATTTTTCAGTCATGGTAAGAAGTATGGATCCATGGACCTGAAGTCTTAAAATACTGCATACTCCTGTATCTGTCAATTCTATTTATAGAATTGTATGCACAAGATAAAAACCAAACATGTCAATTATTATACAAGTCATGATAGTGAACAACAGGAGGAAAAAATCCTGTATATCTAAACACAAAGATTGGTTAATAAATCACAATATTTCCTTATAATAAAATTTTATTCTGTGCAACCACTACACATTATGCCTATTGCTAAGATTTCACCCTTATGTTTGCGATCTATTTTAAATAAAAAGGAGACTTCAAACATTTTATATTAGGGACTTTTTGAAATCACAGGTGAGTTTTTAGTCTCTTCTTTCTAGTTGTCTATTTTTTCTATTTTCACCATGAGCAGAAATAATATTACAAAATAAAAGCACCGCACATAAGAGAACATAGCTTTCAACACAAGGTAACACAAAACTTTGTTTTTGTGTTTATAATAGTTTACACAGAAAGTCACAGGATTTGCAACTCTGAGTGTGCTTGCGGACAAACTTGGGCATCAGTCTAAACCAAAACTCCGAACCCTATTGTTACTCCATCATACCCATGTGGCGGGTAGCCAGAGGCAACTCCATATCCTGATAAACAGTAGGAAGGGTTCTTACTAGAGACGGCTCTTCTGCCTCCTGAGGCGGAGGGGTGCCGTCAGGCATGGAGGAAGGACTGGCCTCGTTGTCAGTAGTCACGTCTCCATCTGTCAGCGCGTCAAACGAGGGCAATCCGTCTTCATCCACGGGGAGACTGTCCAGCGTCTCTGTGAGGACCGCTAGCAAGTTTGCCTCGTTTTCTTCATCTATCTTCTGCAAAAACAGAAAAAAAAAAAAAAAAGAAAAAACCACACACACACACACAGAGAACAGTGAGTCGACTCCAAGAGTTAGCTGACACTTTTAATCAGCATAGAGTGGCCATTTCTAAGTCAATGAGTAAATTGGATGTGGAATCTTTAATGCCCACACTAGGACCCCAAGAAAATCTCTTCCTCCTCACTTTGGGTCCGAGTCACAACAATTAACGAGTAACCCTCCTGTGCCAATCTCAGATTGCTGACTTCTAAAATTCACCAGTGTTCGGTAGTCAATATTGCTGCATAGGATTCTGTCTTCTCCACAGTCATTTTCCATATGCTCATTGCTTCTTTCCCTAACTAAAAAAGATTTTAAAAACCTCAGGCCTCGAAGGATTCTTAATTAACTTCCACTTATTCCTCATATACAGTGTTTAGATATCCTGCACAGCATGCTCCCTAAAATGTTTAGATAACCTTCCATTGGAACACCACCAGAAACTAAGAGCAACAGAATACTTTTATGAATTCAATTATAATCTCATGATAGAATTCTTCAAAAGCATTTATTTCTTTCCCTGACATCTCTTCCAACTTTAGTTATAAATCTCTATACTTCCCTGTTGGACATTTCTACTTTATCATAGCTCCTTCATCTCCAAAGCCTAAACTTTGTACCTTACACAATATAACTACTGCTACTTCTCTTGAATTTTGTACTTTGACTAACAACTTTCCAGAAACTCTGGAACTTCCTCAGTGTCAGCATCATCAAAGGTTGGTGGTGATACAAAATGTAAGACAAAACTCTATTCCTCCAAGAATCCTTTGGTAGAAAGCAATAACCTTTAAATAATTCACTGTGAAAGATAATACTATTTTGAGTACTCTATAAAAATACCCAACCTCCCAAACCAAAGCTTAGGCACCTTGTTAACAAGGACAATATATTATGTTCTTTGCACCCAGACAGTCAGTGCCAGTGTTTGGCAAACTGTATAGAAAGTCAGTGATCACTTGCTGAGTAATTCATTGATCTATATTTATTGTCAACAATGTATACTGTGCAGATCATTTTCTTTCCTTCTTTTAGCTTTTTGCATTGTTTGCACCATTTGACCTGCTTCCAAATCCTTTTTTTAATTTCTGTATGCTATGACATGAACAATATGGGCTAAATTAGCCCACACAAATTCTATTACAAAATGCACCTAAGCTGCTGACATCTAATGAAGCCAGCGGTGCCCACACTGTCTTTCTCTCTAGCACTGAACTCCAGTTAATTGACCTGACAAAATTACAAGAATCACAGAATAAGACAGCTAATCAGAAAATCAAATTGTATTACTAGAGAAATTAGGCAGGGCCTTATCACGTATACATTCTACTTTCACACAAAAATTGTTTCCCTCATTACTGATCAGTCTATGCAGGAATAAAACTATAGACTTCTTTTTCTTTGTGATTCAAGAGGGTAAGAAGGGCCATTTGTACTGACAGTGGACTCTCGCTGCATGTTTTATATTTGCATAACACATCTCCCTATTGCCTTTGATATGAGATTCTGAGTCAACTAGATGGAGCATATATGCTGTGACGATGGGTGAAGGTGTCAACAAATAACAAGGTGAATGCTAATCCCATGCGGGAGCTGTTCATTTCAAAATGGTGCCCTTCCTTCTACACATGGGCCAAGTTCGTTACATTCTAAACAGCACAGTTCAGTAACAAAAGCCTATTGAATATACCCAAGTGTCAATTCCTCTGAACCCCACCCTCGGAATCCTAATAAGTGAAAAGAGTTCCCCTTATTTTCTGTTGAGGGTCATGATCTGGCAGCCCAAAATTCCAGTCACTCCCTCTTTGAGTCCCCTGCGTGCCCAAAACACAATACAGTTTATTAATCTCTTCTGAATAAAATTGTATTTAACTGAAATGCATAGATTTTTAAATCATGAGATTTGCATTGCAATAAATATCATTATTTTCTTCAATAAAATAACTTTTGACAATATATCCAATACCTACACATGAACACCTACCTACACATACTTTCAGTGAGTTCAACATTTTTCCAGGTAACCCATTTGTCAAAAAGACTCCTTTCACTGAGGTTCAAAATTAGGTCAAGAAATATAGTTATGCATGTTTACCAATAAATGAGTAATTTTGTTTACCCTGATTTAAATTTTGTGTTTGGCTTTCCAGCAATATAACAAGCTGCTATTTGCTTTAAATCACATAATACAATATCGCCTTAGCTCTATCCCTTGTGTCAACAAACTAAGATAATTCCAATCAAGGCAAAATGACAAAGAATACTTAAATTAACTGGTTTTCTCCAATTTCTTTAATAAGCCTGAGTGAACATACACCAAATACAATGGCAGAAATATTGGAGCTTGATAATCTCATAATTAATTTATAAGATCTGATTAAACCACCAACCACTTTAATTCTCCTTTCTACTGGTACCATACTGAGGGGAGTATGTTGAATGGGAGATTGGCATGGTGTGTGTGTGTGTGTGTACACACATGAATGCATGTGTGTTGGAGTATGTATGTGGGGAAAGATCATATTCAACCAGCCTGTATCAACAGAACTGATTTTACTATTTACAGTGTTCATTTAAAATGATTATTTTCATTACCATCCTTTTATGTGAATAACTCAGAAAAGTGCTAAAAGATCACTGATTTCAGTAAAGTTCTTCTTGAATTATGGAATATAAATATGCTATTATTTAAAATACTTGGTGTTTCCTTTAGTCATGAAAGTTTGGGAAGAAAGCTTGTTATTTATTGGTGACACTTTTGTGTCAAAGCTCAACAAATTTTTCTACATGTAAAGCTGAATGGACACTGCCCCTTACTGTGGCGATTTCAATTAGTTTCATATGAGTCTCAACAATCACATGCCCCAGAGAAGGCAACGGATGTGACAAAAGGAACTCTGTTATACAATTAATGTCATGTCCCATTATTGCTTCAGTCCCAATTTACAGAGCAAATAAATCAAAGTCGCTGCAGATGAAGCACACTGGCCTATGAACACATGTCTGTTCACAGGTGACAAGGTACGGAAATACAATATCAGTCAGCTAAACAACACTGTAAGATAACCTTTCAAAGACTGGGCTCAGATACTGTTCTGTAACTGTTGAAATGACTGTTTTATAAGAATACACTTCTTACGTCCATCTATGGGGTTGTCTTGTTTTGTGTTGTTTTTTTTAAACAAAAGAAAGAACAGGAAGCAAAGCTGTGATCTTTAGAAGATTGACAAGAAAGCCCAACTATGTAGGGATCTACATGAACTAAGCTCTGTCTTGGCAGCAGGAGAAAGTAAAAGAAGACTGACCAGCAGGCATTTCCACAGCACAGCTGCTTCCCTACCAAGCACCATTCCCAATTGTGGTGGTGATACGGGGGACAATACTGGGTTTTCCCAGCATAATGGGATTCTGGTGCTATTTTTCTAATCTTAATAAAGATCTGTGTGCCTGGAAAACTTCACTCTCCAGAAGCTCTCCAGGAAGAAGAAAGACGTTATCTACAAAACTTCATTCCACGGCTACAGAATTTCCAGGAACAGATAATATACAGGCATTTGTATCAACAATCCCAAATTTCTAAGTCATGCCACATTTTTAATAAAAGATACTTCAGAACAATTCATTTAGAGGTGACTGCCGCCTTCTGGAACTTCGGTATCCCTCTGTGGCCTGTACCAGGTCTGACATAATTCAAACGGCACAGCTGAAACAAGGTAGATGATGACCCTTTCCCTGCCCAGGGTCACCTTGATACTGAAATCCTCAACCAAGTGAATGGGACCTGTGCCTTTCCTTCTCCGGAATGATTGACACAAAGATCTTCTGACTGGTTAAATGAAGTGGAGAAGACAGTGCTGTCAGCTCACCCAAATGCACACTCCAGAGGGTAAATAAATCCACTAAACCAAGGAGAAGAGGGACTCTAACGGGATGCTAACAAACACCCGAAGGGAGAACCACAGAGTGAAGACTGCATGTGGCATCCCGAAGACTTCTAAATGCAGGCTATTAAGGAAGGACCATGCCCTGCTTATGATAGTAAATTTTTTTTTCATCTTGTAGAATTGCAATTACACTCCGTGTCCCCAGATTCTCACACTCACTTGATCTCTGTTTGATAAAAATAGTTTAATAGCCATTTAATCACAGCTTCATTATCTGAGCTCTCTTAATGCGAATTAGGCCAGGAGAATTCTTGTTTCCTCATTATTCAAATCATCAATAGGAAGAAAACAGAGGGGTCTTCTTATCATTCATTAATCAGTTTCAATTTCTTAGATACTGTTTACTGAGAGATCGATCTGTGTAAGAGGTCACTTAGCTTCTTTTTTTCTGTATAAAATTTCATGATATTTTTGCCTAATTCACTTACTGAATTGTTTTCCCACTCATGATTCGTAGGATAAAAAAGGTTGATAATTCTGAGAAGACTTCAAGACAGTGCTCATAAATATTTTCAAGGCAGATGCCCATCATCTTGATTACACACATTTGAACTTCATTCTTTGAGCATGACCTACCACCAACTCTTGGGCCAGCTTTCCCCCAATACCCAGCATGCCCTGGGCTTCCTCCTTGCCCCATCCTGCTGATTTGGAAACAGCTAGGGAAGACAAAATTAACTTCTACTTTAAGTGAGGCCTAATTAGAAAGGGAAATCTGCTAGAATAGCATCTGGTAGTGTATTCCAAAGCCAAATATAAATGACATTTTTGGATTATCCACTATTTTGGATTATTTGTTCCATGGGGCTCCATCAGGAGTTCAAATAAATTAATGGAGAAGCAACTTTTTGATAAACTTAGGAGTACAAATAAGACATATGATTGATTATAAGTCTCCCTTTCCTAAGTCTCCATATATAAAGCTCTGGATCTCCTCCCATGTTTCATGTACAAATTGAAAGAAAGGGTTGGTGTACATAAATTTTTCATTGAATTGGTACATTTGATTCAAAAACTCACAGAAAGTAAAAATCAAAGAAAAACTAAGGTTTCTTTCCTGAAATGAAATTTAAAAGATCACAACCCAGAATAAACCATTGAAATAGAATCGAGGCCTTTGGCTTTTTGTCGTTGAAGTATTACAATCAGGATGGACATTAGACTCTCTGACTGTTTATTGCACAAATCCATCCTGAGTGTTCTAAGCCTCTATAGAGGAGGCTCTTAAACATTTTCAACACCACTCTTAAACAAGTTTCTTTCTCTCTTCACACTCTTGATAATCCTTTATGGTTTCTCTTCCTTTTTGTACATGCAAATGTGGTCAACAACTGTTTCTACCTCCCTTCTCATTCACTGAACTAAAGGTGTCTGAAGTCCTGACATGGCAGTACTGGAAGGTTCCAAGGTCTCACCTGTTTCAGTAGGAAGAGTCCCTAAAGGAACACACTAATCTCTATGGGCAGCATATAGAATATGGCACTTTGACTAAGGGATGGGTACTTGAAAGTGAAATTTTAAAAACAAATAAAGAAATCTCAGGTATGTGTGTAACAGAGTAATTACCATAATAAAGTAATTACCATAATAAAGACCACTTTGCATCATACATTATAAAATACTTTTGCATCTATTCACTTCTGCCAAATGCCCTGAGAGTTGCCTTATTGGTAGTTTTGTTAAAAGTTTTTCCTGAAGAGTTTTGTTGGATGCTAAAATTCCTAGAGCTTAAGATCTAGTAAAAGAATAGAAATTTTAATTTCACTGTCTAAGTACCTTGTACTGAGCAAACAGACTATTTGCAATGTCATTTATGTATATATGTATGTATAACCTCCACCAGCACCCACAAGGTTACATATCAAGTATATATATTTAAAGCCGAATACATGCACTTGTATATCTTAGTTTTTGCCATCTGTCCCCAGGTAGTCAACCTATTTGTAGCTGACTACATAAAGTTATATAATCAGCAATGAATTCTTCCTCCACTAATCCATTATAACTGAAAAAGGCAATGATCAATAACAGCATAATTCCTGCAAAGATAAAATAAAAATCAGGTGGGAACAAAATATAAACAAAACTTAAGAATTTTCTACACAGATATATTTAGAACTGTGAGAATCCATGTAATTCCCCTGAATGAGTTTGCTCTTATTTAGGTAGGCATCAAATATATACTCACATCTGTATTTAGACTCCATGTTAACTTACTGGCTTATATCACACATTTCACAAGTTCAAAAACATGTACTGAATATGTCAAACTCATTATCTGGAGAGGGTGTGTGAACCACAGTGTAAATAGAGGTTCAACAGCAAGACTTACATAATCCCACTTAGTGTAAGCAAAATGAGCTATTGGGAGTGGGGGATAAAAATTATTTGTCCATTTATAATAGTGATAAGAGAAAGTCACTGAGTTGTACCCCTGAACAGGAGATTTCATACACCTGAAAAAAGGTGGCAAAGCATTCCATTCAACCTTGCGTCTAAGAGAAAGACTGAGCATAAAGGAAAGAACCCAAGACCACAGGCCAGGAGAATGATCCTAGCCCTAGTCCCTCTTTCTAGCAAGCTATGTGTCCTCCATTGAAAGCCTTCAGCTCTCTGGCTGCTTTGCACAGGGCAGAATGATAATTCTCCAGGTTCCTCAACTCTCCTCCTCCTTTCTTGTATGCTGAACTCATACTCCAATCTCAACACGGGAAACTAAATGAATTGATAAACTGAAGCCATGTCTTTCCCCTCTTCTGATCCTCCTCCCGTGGAATATCTCTAAAAGTCAAAATCTTAAGAGTCACCAATTAGTCCAAATAATGTTTCACCGATCTATACACTTTTGAGAGTCAATTGGCTACTACTCAGTGTTTAACTAGAACTATCAGGCCACCTGTAGTGCACGGCCGCCCCACACTGGGACATCATCCGGCCTTGTCACTATCCGTTTACTTGCTGAAGTCTTTTCCAACTGCTCTGACCTTCTCATTGGTAGATAAAAATGTGTGGCATCTTCCTGTCCCAGGACCTTTCTACTTCTGCCCAACGGGTTGTCTGCCTTGTGCAAGATGATCACATGAAACCCCTTTCATTCCCTCACGCTTTCAAATATCACCTTTCAGTGAGATTTTTCCAACACTCTGGACACATTTTCTTTTTGGCACTTATTTCTATGTCTACATATGTATCATATGTAACGTATCTCATTCATCAATTATCATAAACAGCAACTCTCTTTGATATGTTTATTGTGAAGATACTTGATTGTAGCACTGAGGCTGTCAGATGCACAGCGGTTGCTTGCCTACATGTGTGGGGCCCTGGGTTTGAGCCCCGGCATTGGAAAACAGAACAAAATAGGCTACTTGGTGTAATAGTAGATGTGTATCTAAAATGAAAGAGAAGAGCTAAAAAGCCCTCAGAATATAATGTAACTTTTATTTGTCTTTTGTTGTTTTCTCTGGGATTCCCACCTCCTCTTGCCCCAGCATATTTATGCCTTTAGCAATGTTTATTTTAGACTATGAGTTAAACTTAGCTTGCATTCACTGCACATATGCCAGTTAATAGGCCAGGCAAGCAGCCAATATATTCTTAGTGGGAATTCTGAATTTTAATTCTGAAATTACCCCCTGGACTCTGCAAATATAAAAGTAACTGCAATTTTCATTTTTTGTATGGGATTTGGGTGGGTCTTTTAAAGGCAGAGATTAATCTACTCCAGTCCTATGGCTCAGGAGGCTACTGGGAAACATCACCAAGCAAGAAATCTGTGCCCATCTTGGAGAAGCCAAGGAGGTTTTGTGAAGAGAAAATAATGCCAGTTAAAAATTCTACCCATGGGGCCGGAGGGTTAGCTCAGTGGTTCCGGCGCCTGCCTCGCAAGCGTAAGGACCTGAGTTCGATCCCCGGTTACCACATATAATGCTGGGCGTGGTGGCTCACGCCTGTAATCCCAGCACTCGGGAGGCAGAGACGGGAGGATTGCTGAGTTCGCGGCAGCTTGCCTGGGCACCATAGTGAGCTCAGGGCCAGCCT
>PVIC010007527.1:0-11736 GCA_004025085.1 Thryonomys swinderianus | reverse complement strand
TTCTACCCATGCAGGAGACTCAGCTCACTCATCAAGGGAGAGTAATCGATGCAGCTGAACAAGAGCAGCAGGAGTTGCTTCTCCAAGAACACGATCTTCTACAAGCAGGGAATACACTGGAATCCTAACCGCGAGTTTGAAAGCAATGTCCTATAGAACCTGGGGCATGAACACCATCCAGACAGTTGCTGGAAGGATTGACTGCTCTCTGGATTTCGAGTGCTCATATAATTCTATTTAAATACCAGCATGACTATCTTTACAAAGCAACAAGCTCACGCAGATGTGTTGTACCTTTTATCGTGAATGCAGTGGAGGTCGCTACTGTACATACCACCTAAAAAGAATCATTTTGTTTGAAACTTGGGGAAATAAATCTTAAAACGTAAGAGTGAGAAGTTTAAAGACTAGAATTTAGATTAACCATTTACAACTATTCATTTTTGTAACAGAGGATTTTCTCAATCCTCTTTGGTCAAAATAGCCAGTTATTAAGATGGATCATAAGATACCGATGATTGTCTCAAACCCCAACTTTAATGTCTTCCTGTTCATTTCAGTAATGACATAATTCTCTTAGGTGGATGTTATTTTAATTTTAAAATAATAGTGTGATAACATTGTGCTATTATAGAATGTTCCTAATGAGATGTGAGCAAAATTTATAGTGAATATTTATATTAAAAATATTTATTACAGTAGAAGGAAGACACATTGTCTGTAGTTTCTCTCAAGTTACCCACCTTGAATTGAACATACTTATTCTTTCCTGTTGCCACTTTCTGGGGGTAGTTCTGGAATTCCTCTTGTGCACGCATACACTAGACCCCTGACTTATGAATTCAATCAGTTCCCAAACCTCAAGTTGGTTATAAGTCAATAAAGCTGAGATCTGGATATTTCCCTGGGGATGTGCTATGAAGAGTGAGAGGCAAATGAACCTTCTATTAACTTAGTTAACCCAAGGTGTTCATGTCTCTCCAGTCCTAACTTTGGTTGAGTTGTTGTGGCTATCTTTATGTGCCGAGTTGTTTCAAACCGTTTACTTTCCATCATCATTTTGACTTTGGTGAAGAGCTTGAAATAACAGTGTCATGCATGATGAATAAGGTGGATGAGGACACACTATAATATTTTCACAAAACGATTCCCTTAGATGGAACTTGGCAGCAGGACTCACCACACTTTTTATCACATCTTGTAAAGGCAAACAGGAAAGACCTCCAGAACTGCTTCAGAAAGTGGTTAAGAAAAATGATAAGTATATTTGAAACAAGAAGGAACATTTTGGGGCCAGGGATTTAGCTGAGTGGTTCCAACATCTGCCTGGCAAGCACAAGGTCCTGAGTTTGATCCCTGGTACCTCGTATCAAAATGCTGGGCATAGTGGCAATTAAAAGCAGTGTGTCTTTTGCTATAATAAAAAAAAATTTAAACATATACTCTCTGTTTTGATTCCTCCTTATGCCTGTCTGATGCTGAGTTAATTTCTAGATATCCATGATTTCATTTAAATAATCCTTTAATGGGACTAGTTGTCCAATCATGTGGTGAATGGGAAGTAGAGTTTGATATCAAACCACACAGATCTGATACAATATTGCTTTACTTCCTTTCTTTCCACATTAAAATTTCACAGAAGAGATTATTAAAATAAAATGAAAGTAAACATAGATTATTTCAATCTCTCTTCAAATTAGGCCAGGTGAAGTGAATAAAGAAGGCATATCAGTTATATATCAACAGGTAAATCAAGCTGGCAGATGTACTCTTATCCCATCAGCAGAGTTCATCTTCCTCGTAGAGGTGGAGGTTTGAAATACTTTTCACTCTTTATCGCCAGCTCGTGTAACTTCGTGGCCTACCTCCAGTTCCCCTGGATATGACTTGCTCTATGAAAACCTTCTTTCCCTTTTCTTTCATTTGTTCACGTACTATACCTACCTCAAGGCCTACTTTAAGCATGTTCTCTTCTACCAAGTATTTTCCATGAATCTACTTCGTATTTACATCTTCAAGTTTTGAAATCTTTTATCAGATCAACATCTGTCCCTGAGAGGAAATGAACATCTCCATGCCTCAACCTGAACCACTAAATCAAAAGCAGCAGGTTATAGCTTCTGGACTGCAGCACTGTTGACAATTTGAGCCTGACGGCTCTTTGTTGTAGGGGCTGTCCTGTGCATTTTAGGGTGATTAACAGTATTCCTGGTCTCTACCCATTAGATGCTAGTTCTACTTCCACAGGTAGGACAATCAAAACCTTCTACAGGTATTGCCAAATATCCCCCAGAGGCAAACTGCTTATACTTGAGAATGAGAGCCCTGGAGGAACAATCCTGGATTCTGCAATTCTGATTAGCAACCTGAGGGACTCTGCTAATCAACCAAGTTTGGGTGATGTGCTATTTTGTGACTGGCTGCTGAGTGTGTATAAATCATGTTGGAACTTAAAATTTCCTGTATGCTAGGTTTATTCAATATAGATCATACATATACACACACACACACACATGCACACATGTACCCACACATATTACCACACCCATAATTCTAGATTTTAATGGCAATTAGTATTTTATTTATTCTATGTGAATTTTATTTATTTGTTTGTTTATTTAGAGACAGGGCCTTGCTTTTGTAGTTCAGGCTGGACTTGAGCTCACTATGTAACCCAGGCAAGCCTCGAACTCAGCAATCCTCCTTCCTTTGCCTCCTGAGTGCTGGAATTAAGGCATGAGCCATCATATCCAGCATTGTGGTGTGTGGTACTGATTGCTGGTGGGCGTTATTCACCACACCCAGTATTGTTATATATGGTTACCAGGGACCAAACCAGGGACCTTGCGCTTGC
Organism: Thryonomys swinderianus; assembly: GCA_004025085.1. Taxonomy (NCBI): domain Eukaryota; kingdom Metazoa; phylum Chordata; class Mammalia; order Rodentia; family Thryonomyidae; genus Thryonomys; species Thryonomys swinderianus. Next base: position 8,882 of record PVIC010007527.1, on the reverse strand, counting down.
CAGGCAGGTGCTGGAACCACTGAGCTAAATCTCTAGCCCCTCTACGTGAATTCTTATTTTCAATATATTCTATTAAGTGATTATGTTCCTAAAGATTATTGTTATGGCATGATTCTGATGGGTTTTCCTCTACACACTCTGAGGCTCTAAACTTTTCTAGATGCTCTGGTTTGGTGTGGTTTGTCCCTCTGGGTCCAGGTGTGGGAAACTTACTTCTCAGTGTGGTCATGTTCAAAGAGGATGTGAGACCTTTCAGAGTTGAGGCCTTGTAGAGATCTGTATAGCATCGGGGGTGTGACCTCAGAAGGGACCAAACATTTTCATGGAATCACCTTTAGTTCTTATGAGATAGTTGCTCTAAGAGTGAGCCTGTCTCCTGAACTACCCTGGATTGCTGTCTCATATGTACTTTCTTCCTTTCACATACCGTCCCACTGTCATGGCACCTCCCATGGGATTCAGCACAGGGATCCCTCATCGCAATCTAGTACCAAGGTTGTTACTATGCCCCGAGCCTTCAGAATTACAAACTAAATTAATCTCAATTATTTATGGCCAGATTCAGTCACTTCATTACAGCAATGGAAAACAGAATAGACTTCTTCAAGTTGTATTCCCACTTTTTTATTGCTTCTAGAAGTTCCTACTTAGTGCTATTTTGGCAGATTTGCACATGTGCATATCATACTTTGGTCACATTCATCTCCCAATCACTCTCTTGCCTCACTCTCCCCTCTAGTTTCAATTTTTAGGTGGGTTCAGTGTGTGTAATATATTTTGCTAATAACTACCCCTCTGTTACCCACCCTAGACTATCAAGGCCTCATAATATATTTATATTCTTATGAAAGACCAGATGAAGGAAAATATAGACTTTGAAATTAAATTGCCTAAGGGGTAAATAGGAAAAGAAGAAAAAATGGAAATGGGACTTTGTAAACAAGGAAGGGGAAGGGGCCTTGAAGGGAGGGGAGGGGCAGAGAAGGGGACAAGAAGAAAAGGAAACAAGATACATCATGTAAAGGCACACATTCCCTATGATGAGTGCAATCTAAATTGTACTGATAAAATTGAAAATGATTTTAAAAAGAAATGAAATGGGCTGATTTTGAAAATTGAGTCCAACACTTAAGAGTGTGTGACCTTCAGTGAGTCATTCAATGTCTCTGTATCTCAGATTTCACATGGACGAGCGTGTTACATTTACATTATGGAGTCATGGCGAGAGTCAGCTGAGTTCAACCGTGCATCTTGTACAGTGTCTCACAGAGAGGGAGAGAGTGTTTGTTATCATCTCCATGCACTAAATTTAGTTCAAAATAATTGAATCAAAATATGGATTTTGGGTTAGGGATTTAGCTCAAGTGGTACTGCACCAACCTTGGATGCACAAGGGCCTGAGTTCGATCCTTGGTACTGCAAAAAAAAAAAGGTATTTATTGAAAACCATGTCATAATGAAGGGAACACATAATGTTGACAGACATAAGTAGGGGTAGATATGAGCAAATCAAGGAGGAAAACTGTTTTACATGGTGTACTTGCACAATACGGAAATTATAAATGTGAAATCAAAATTAAAAACATGAATGCTCAGAAATCCATACAGTTTGTATCAAGACAAGTGTCAACCACTTACTCGGCAAGGTTGATATAGGGAGTGATAATCTAAAATGCATGCTACATCCAACTGTGATATCTATATCTGACACACTCTTTATTTGTACACAAGCATAAAGATATATTGACAGGGATGTTTACAAACACACACACACGCGCACATATATAATTGATTATGTATATGTCAGTGCCAACTCCGTGCAAAGATCTGTTCTCTAGAAACATACATTTTATTCTGACAAGGAGAGGATGACCCACAAGAGATCAATCAGTCCCTTCCAAACATAGACTGATAGATAGTTCACACAGACAGATGTATGGGTTAGATACATAGATAATAATATAGTGTATACATAATACACATCTACAGATGCAGATAGAATATAAAATACATACTTAAGGTCCATTAATAACTCTAAATATGCATAGGTGTGGATGTCTGAGTGTCTGCATGTCTGTGTATATACAGAGAGATGATATTTTAAGCAGCAAGCCATCATAGCTGAGAAAGAAATATCCTGGGCAGAGGAAATAGTAAAAACAAGTTTAAAGGTCATATAGGAACTCACAATTAGTATGAAATTAATTTTTCATAGTTTACAGATAGGTGTCCATGACAAGGGGCAGAGTCAAAACATTTCAGCAACACTACGAATGAGCCCTAATCTGTTGGAACATCAGCAGCAGAATTTCAGGAATAAAACCACTATAAGACACAGTCTTCACTGTAGCAAATTAGCAGACTGTTAAACATCAGCACAGGTAGTATTTTTTAGACTGACTATGTAAGCAAGGTTTATAATGCTTTCCTTTCACAACCAATAAATTCTCTACATGATAATACATTTTCTGTCTAAAAGAAGTGCTTAGAAAGCATCATCATAAAGGTCAATGGTACTTGTTCACAAAGACTTAGCACCAGGAGACATGTGTGAAATTTCACAGCGCAGATCTCAGGCCCTGGGCTCTGTGCAGTGGTGCAGATCTAGTACACTGAGATACAGGCAACGTCAAGCACTCTGATTACTGCAATATGCTGGCAGTAGCGCCAGAATAAGAAAATCATCTCAAGGCGGTTGGAAGCTGTTCAGAGGCGAGGCTGTCCACTCAGTGGGGCCATGTAGGGTAAAGGAAATCGAAGTGTGCGTCCTGGTAATCCTCTGGGCCTTCCCTGGCCCTTCCCCAGGAGCGCAGGAGCCATTTAGAGCCTGAGGTTGAACCTCAGATTCCTTGAGCCACTTTCACGTCCACTAAAAATCTTCAGCACAGGGTAGCGAGCAGTCAATAGCTACTCGCTGAATATATGCAGTATGAAGGGTTTATTTTTTTCAGGGACTTTCCATCTAAGATTCCTATATGCATTTAGGCTTCCTAAGCATCCACATAAGTTTGCAATCTCCCAGGATTTAGATACTGAGCTTCTTTTAATGCCGGACCAAGAGCACCTTTCATGAGGAATCTTTAACCAGATTGGTTCTAAATGCAGACTCATTCTGAGGATCAGGGATTTGTGTGTACATACAGTTCCTGTGCAGTGTAACTCCACATGAGCCTAGAGGGAGCACAGTGGCTCATAACACTCAGGGAATTTTTTAAACGTGAGTTTAACAGTGGGACGTAAAAAGCACAGGCCTTATCACAGGACGGAAGATGACAAAAGAGTGACAAACCAAGCCGGGCATAAGCTTCAGGGTTACAGAACAACAAAAAGAGAGGACGAAGGAGTTAATGGCTTGCCATGTAATGGTTCACATAATGACAGGGTGTGGGACATGAGAACTCTCAATAGTTACAGCTACAAAGAGTCCACTTGCCATTGCTATGATGCTGGAGATGAGAGGGGAGAAACCCAAAGGGTTAAGCAGACATTTCAAGGTCTGTCGTTTGCTGATATAACTGTGCATTTGTTCTGGGCCAATGAGCTTTACTTGGCTAATATACCGTGTTGCTTCCCAGGAGAATAAAAGAAAATAATAGCAAAGTATTTTTCTCTTGCACTTTCTACCTCCCTTCCACAAAGCCATGTTTAAAATAATGTTAATGGAAAATTCTAATATGTTAAGTTCTAAATAAACAGTGGGCTGTAATTATTAAGTTTTAAATCTGTGTTTTCCAATGGATCCTAAGTTTCTTGGGCATAGGAGTCTGGATTCATGCATCAAAATGCGTGTCAAAAATGTTAATAAATGTTCATTGAGTATTTACTATAAGTCAGGCATTCTTGACACGGGGGACGTAGCAGAGAACAAAATAATTAAAAATTCCCTGCCCTCAGAGAGCTTATTTGAGCAGAGGAGGAGAGATGATTGACAAAACAAATTACTTCTAAACATAAAAAACAACTGTGAGAAATAAATAACAGATAAAGCAGTAAGAACTCTACTTCTGGTTACGAAAGCCAAACATTTTTAAAAATCAGGTTTATTTACAAAAGCAGAATACGAATGTGAAATCTTTCTCAGAAAAGATTTCATACTGAGATAACTTAGAAACACTTAAATCTCTAAAGCTGTTGAAAACATAATTAGTAATGCAAAAATTTGACTCAAAGAAGTTTCCTGTCGACTGTCTCTTATTTCAAAAAGGAAAGACGCATACAAAGCAGTAAGTCTCAACACTGACTACATCCTAGATACGTGTGCATTTAAAAATGTGTTCATTCTTGGACAGAATCTTCGGAGATGGGAGTTCCTATTTTTAAAAGCTCCTCAGCTGTGATGTCAGGGCTGAGAAGAGTCCTTGAGCAAAGTGAAAACACAAGCACTGCCCTGTTTCTCAGGCTGAAGCAGAGAAGGCTGGCCCAGCGGCGAGGACCAGTCCCCCCGAGAGATGCCCAGACTCCCTCACTTGTTCAGCGGGAGGGGGAGGCCTCATCTCCCGAGACCTCGCTCCCCTCAGTATCTACCCAGACTTCACCTAGCTCTGAAAAGTCCACTGACTAGCACTCTGGTGTGACAAGGACACACGCCAAGGGAGACGCTCCTCACCATGGATTCCACCATCACACTCATCCCTTTATTAAAAATGTCTTCATGGACCATCAGTGACATCATGGTCATAGGTTGGGCAAACCACACAAGCAGGTATGTAAGAATAAAAAGGCATCCAGGGGAATGTGTATGTTGAAATGGCTTATCCCCATGAAAATTATGATATAGATTGGTATTTATTAAAATGAAGTATAATCATTCAGTATCATTAAATCAATTAGTACTTCAGCAACTAGTACTCAGGGTGTTAGGTATGTATACCAAGAAACATTTGAAAAGATAAATGTCAACATGTTCCAAGAGATGAGACTTCAAAAGACTTTAGCTTAAATTTCTCCATCTCCTTCTAATATTTCAGTGAAGATCATCCTTGTAGTTAGAAACTTAAAACATTAAAATAAAATGCAAGCAATATGCTTGTGTTTGTAGCATGGGAGAAGAGGGACTCAGAGAAAACTTAAGTGTAATTAAGTAATTAACCAAAGTCAGCCCAGGTGGACTCAACCTTATGGACTGGGTTTTGGATTTATCTCCCTTGAGTCTTAATTTTTTTCATCTGTAAGCAGTTAATAGTGAAGTTTCCCATGACTGTCTTAAAAGATTACTAGATATAGAAAAAGCAAAATAACAGGCACTATATTAGAATGTAATACTAAGAATTTCAGATAAAACCCTTCAAAAATATCTGCTGAATTTGTACTATATTTATATACCTGAATTCTTAAATTTATTTCTCACAGTAGCAAGGTAGAGTATGACAAGCTGTAAAAATCAACCTCAGTGTTTGTCTGAGATTCACAAAAAGCAACAGAGGCAGAAGAGACACACCGTAAAGCTCTCCTGCTAACTAGTGCAGAGCCCGTGTAGCCCAGGGAAAATCAATGGTCGTAGGTCGAAACCATAACAGGGATGAAAGATTGGATGCTATCAGATCAGGATACCCCTGGAGTACACCCCTTTGCCTCCAGGAACAGCCTGAAAATGTCAGGCTTTAGCAGTTAATGACAAAATATTTTTAATGTTGTAGCATCAGTTGTTTAGTTTGTTCCTGAAAGCATATGAAATATTCCTAAAACATTCATGCAGTTCCTCGCATTTTTCTGCTGTTCCTATCAGTATTATGTGCACTGTACATAATTTTTGCCTAGAAGAACAGGATTAGAGCTTTAATTTTATCGCATGCAGTTCTCTGTCTTTTGTGAAGGCATTTTGGATCTACCATACAGCACTATCAACTGTAAAAATGGAGGTGGTTTTTTCATTACATTTTGTGAAGAATTAAATGAGATATTGGGCATAAAGGGCCCCATAAAACACCATCTAAATATTTCTCTAATGATTTTCCTTATTAAAATAATTTTCAAATGTTACACTGTCAATACAAGAGCAAAACTTAAGAAGAAACCCAGGAAACAATATTACATAAGAAATTCATCTGTAACCTAAGATGATCCCCAGCACGATCTTTATAAATTGGGTTTGGTTTACCTGTAAAAGGCTCATAATATTGCTTCAATTTAGAATAGCTGAAGTAGGGCAAAAACATTACTTTTAAAAACAATCAAGACCCACTGAGTCACAAGAAGTAAAAACAGGAGATAAATTTGAAAATTTATATTTGAGGACAGAGTAAGAGACAAATTAATTTACCAAATTTAAAAATAAGACTAGCGGTGGGCCGGAAGTTTAGCTCAGTGGTTCCGGCGCCTGCCTCTCAAGCGCAAGGTCCTGAATTCGATCCCCGGTTACCACATATAATGCTGGGCGTGGAGACACGCCCACCAACAATCAACGCCGCATACCACAATGCCGGACATGGTGGCTCACGCCTGTCATCCCAGCACTCGGGAGGCAGAGACAGGAGGATTGCTGACTTCGCGGCAGCTTGCCTGGGCACCATAGTGAGCTCAGGGCCAGCCTGAACTACAAAGGGAGACCCTGTCTCAAAAAGCAAAAAAAAAAAAAAATAATAATAATAATAATAATAATAATAAGACTAGCGTAACAAAGAGTCCTTGGTAAGTATAGTAGATGATTTATTAAATTCTCCCTAATACTAAAGAAAAGTTTGATCATTATATATTGTATGCATGTATTGAAGTAGGATCCTGTGCCCATCAGTATATATATATGAGTAGTTTATCTCAATAAAAAGAGGCCACGATACATGTTGATGATGCTTGAAGGCTATGGCCAAGTTTGGCTTCATTTTATATGCTCATTCCTTATTATTCCACATTTTTCCTTATTCTCCATTATTCATCTGTAGATTTAGAAAATATTCAATAGTAGTTCCTCTATCTCCCTGCCTGCATGAAATGTACAGCATCCTCGTTAACCCATATTCACTGGTCTGGAAAGTAATATAATTACTTAGTGAATGAAGTTAGACACAGCCTAAAAAATAAAAATCTGAAGAAAAACGAAGGTCAGAAAATGGGATTAGAAGCATCTGGAAAAACCAATAATGTTATTCCCACTTTTAGGTGGAAATGAAATATTCTTTTCTTATTTACTGTTCTTTTGGGCTCTGAGCTTCAGAAAATAATTACTCTTTTTGAAATATGAATTAAAGTTTTAATCACCACTCACAATTCTTCAACAGCTCTTTATTCTTAAATATTGCCCAGACCTTCTTTGGGATCCATAGAAGTAATAAAGCATTACAAGGAAAACAAGATTTCCCTCTGAGCTCCTGTGACAGTCATCATAGTGATAACCACCATAACGGCCCAATAAAAATAGCCACAGTCTACAAGGAACTAAAAAGTGAACTCCTGATTTGGCAAAAACCATCAACACATATAACACACAAACATGACAGAATAGCATAACCTCCTGACCACTAAATAATATGACAGGCTACATGCTTTTTCTTAAAAAATAAAATGAATCTTAAATTAATCTTAAAAAATAAAATTAAACTCATTTCAAGATAAAGACAAGAAAAGAAAAACATGCCAATGGCAGTCATTACTGAACTTGCTATGTGTTAGGGACATCGTTCTTTCTTTTCAGTTACATAATAATTTTTCTGAAATGACTGTTACGTCACCATGTTACAAAGGAGGAGATGAGACTGAGGCTTGAAAGGAATAAATGATTCAAGAAGATGACAGCTAGATACAGAATACGGGGCACAGGGGACCTGAACCCCAAGCTTCTAAAGGATACCAACTTTTCCCAAGCCCTTTTTCCAATGGAAGAATTTAAAATCCCACTTTCACAGGCATAAATTTAAACCTAATTGTTGATTTTATTTTCAAGATCTCTTTGGGGAACAAACAGAGCTCACTGAAGAGTTTTCTAGAAAAAAAAGTCACATGTTTCATTGCTTCTAATGAGTTGTTGCAGTTCAGAAGTTTCATTACATTCTGACAATTAAGTTGCTAATAAACTGAAGAACCGTTAATTGACTTATCCATCTCACAAATTCAAGATCCAGCAAGCAACCTAGAACACAATTTCCATCACTGGGCCAAAAATCACTCAAAATTTGCAACCCACTTAGTGGTCTGATTTGATTAAGGTAAACACCAAATTGTTCATGTACCTGACATGAAGAACCTTTACTGAAAACACACACATACACTCATGTGCTTTCACACGTATTAGTAACAACACACTATACTGCTGCCGACTGTATTATCAAAACCAGTGATAAGATATTGTTATGCTGGGGCCAATGCAATGACTGTGGACCCAATATCAAAAATTTATGATAATTGAAACCACTGAATCTTAGGAAATGCAGTCAATTTCACAGAGTACCGAAAGGTCACTCTATTCAATTTTTACTTAAGGCTGTGCACAATATTGAAAAAAAAAAACACGCGAAAGCAAATGATCTTATCAGTTGTCCAGAATTCAACAATTTGCTGACTCCATAAGGTAATTTACTGATTACCAAATGAATGCATTACCTGGGCTAAGACTTGTGTTTGGCTCACCAAGTTCTTGTAAAGAACCTACCACTGTGAATGCATTACTAAATATGTCGACATTACCATCCTAGCTGCTCTCCTCAAGCCTCCGTAAGAGTGACCCTTTCCTCATCCCACATTCCACTAGGAACCATCAAGGTTCCCTGACATTTTGCTGCCTTTACAAACTCCTGCTGCATGCTTTGTTAGGCAGGGGCTGTTTAAATACATAAACAGTAAGGGGCCAGAGGGTTAGCTCAGTGGTTCCAGCGCCTGCCTCGCAAGCTCAAGGTCCTGAGTTCGATCCCCGGTAACCACATATAATGCTGGGCGTGGAGACACGCCCACCA
>PVIC010007526.1:17206-50832 GCA_004025085.1 Thryonomys swinderianus | reverse complement strand
TATTTTATTATTTATAACAATATTAATAGTTTGTTATTATTTTGGGTAAACTATTTTATCATACCTTTTTCCTCCTATTATTTTAATATATTGGTAACCTATTTAACTTCCATGCATTATTTTCTGTCTATTATGAAAAACCAAATGGTCTTTATTTGTTCAGGTTAACTGAACTGGGAATGGAAGGACAGGTTTTTAACAAAGGACTTGGCAGTCCTCCTTCAGGAAGCGACCAGAAACCCAAAGGGTTGGCAGTTAGCTTAGAATTTTATAAGAGATATAAGGGATATGGGTAAAAATGAGAATTAACTTGTGGCATATACTGGTACAAATTTCCCAATGTTATATGTGATTTTGAGGTGTATATAAATTGTACCAATAAAGAATTCAATTTAAAAAAAGAATTTTATAAGAGAAAATGGGACCAATTTCCTTAAAAAGCTGGTATTTGGTTAAGCACAATGTATTCCTCTGTGCTGTATCTGCTATCTAAAAAACCAAGTGTTCGTCAAAACATATAAATGATAGCCTTTTTACTCAAATTGTTCAATGAATTTCTGCTTTTAAAACAAACTAGGCTGTTTGTGTGACTGTCGGTCTCCCTCGGAAATGGTCAGATTTTTTTCTGCAGTGCTGTGCATTTCTTTATAACTGGAAATGTCAGTCCTGCCCACCCATGGGCAGAGCCGCACCCTGGGACCACTGTCCCCACGTGGCCTCTTCAGCACGCATCACTCAGAGATGCGGGGCACACACACGTGAGGTGAAAGATGCGGCGTGTGGCTGTGACAGGGTCCAGCCCAGTGACTGTCCAATAAGCGCAGTATTTAATACAGCGGCGCCAAGAAGTGTGCAGGACTAGACATTAGCAAGCAGAGAGCAAACAGGACTGCATGATGTTTCTGATCTCATGTGTTACATGTTATAGTGCTATAAACTTAAAAACAAAGGGTATAAGAATTAAAGATGTTATTTATAGCACTTATAATTCAAGATCTTTTCATCATACTGTAATACACATATATAATTCATAAATATAAACATGTATTTTGGGGACTAAAGGTATAACTCTGTGGCAGGGCCCTGGCCTAGCATGTTTAGGGCCTTCAGCACATCTGGAGCACAAAATGATAGATGGATAGATAGATAGATAGATAGATAGATAGATAGATAGATAGATAGATAGATAGATAGGATAGATAGGATAGATGGATAAGATAGTATATATATAACATATTTATATGAATTCTTACTCAAAATTTCTTACATACCAGGAATACATAATCAAAAAAACTATGGAATACTGAAACATAAATTTAAATATAAACATCATTGAATAACTGACTACATTTCCTGAAGATGTTTCACCTATGTTATCATTTAATGGTTAAATTTGATACATGTCATTGTTTCAGGATTGTATCAATGAATGAGTTAGCTTATGGTAATTAATAGTATTTACTGCAGTGAATAAACTTGTCATATAGTTATTTATACTACTATATATTTAAAATATAACCTATTGTATAATAAAATTAAATATTTCTATTACTTGGGTTTGTGAGGTTTCTGTTTATTTTTGGATATGCTGTGGGGCGGTTTGTTCTGAGAATTATCACTTCTCCTGGAACATCTCACTTTTCTTCTAAGGATGAGCCACAAGGAGTTTGTTAATTTCTGTTGTTAACAACTTTAAAATAAATGTCCAGGGCTGGAGATTTAGCTCAGTGGTTCCAGCGCCTGCCTCGCAAGCGCAAGGCCCTGGGTTTGATCCCAGTAACCACATACAATGCTGGGTGTGGTGACTCACGCCCACCAGCAATCAATACCACATACCACAGTGCTGGGCGTGGTGGCTCACACCTGTCATCCCAGCACTCGAGAGGCAGAGGCAGGAGGATTGCTGAGTTCCAGGCTTGCCTGGACTACATAGTGAGCTCATGGCCAGCCTGAACTACAAAAAGCGAGACCCTGTCTCAAAAAAATTTTTTTTAAATGTCCAAAATGTAAAACTGAAAATAAATTTAGATGCATTTTGGTTTGAAGTTCTCATTTAATTATTAAAAAAGTTATTTGTTCAGTGCCACATAGCATGTAAATGAAAGAGACAAGATTAAAGCCTGATCTTCAAGTATCTGCCTGTAGTGTTTCATATGAACATACACTAAGAAATAGGAAGATTATTCTGCTGTACTTTCAATATAATTACTACCATTGATAGTACTATTTGTACTTTGTAAGACCCATCTTTGTATATCTTCCTTTCACATTTTAATAATTTATGTATTCTTTTCATAATAAATCTTCAATTTATTAAAGTCTGAAATTCCAGAGCTAAAATCTCAGTTCATCATTTACTCTGTAAATCAATTAACTTCTTTATTCACAATGTGGTCACATTTAATATAAGAATTTATAATTCCTGACCCTATCTATTCTTTGAAGAAAATCTGTAATATTTATGCAAAACAAAAAAAAAAGAAATCATTCTAGAAATCATTCAAATACTTGCACCCGTGTTTGTATAATTTCGAAGCTGTTTTGAAACTCTGATAGAGATAGTGTTTTATGAACCATGTAATAATTTTCTTGCATTTTTTTTCAGGTGAAAGTATTCTTTGAATCTCTTAGGGATCAAGGAACACATCTGATTATTTTTCAAATTGTTCTGGAGATGATAGCCAAAAAGATTAAATGTCTAGAGAAGGATCTTTCCATTCCGAAGACTCTGGGTACGGATTAGCATTTAAGTCCTAAGATGTGGGCTACATCTTCATGAAGTTGAGGAGACCAGTACCAGCAAAGCTCACAGAAAGTTCTAGATATTTGGTCTAACCAGCGAAGAGGCTCCCAAAAGCCGGGCATTGTAGCTGCCTGCTCGCCAGCTGACAGATATGGATTCATGGGTGGTAGAAGGTCATTCCAGTTGTTTATTTAAAAGTAAACTTCTTTAATAATCGATACACATAAATACATAGATATTTAGATATAACCATAATTGTTTAGCCTCGGTGTAACATTCTTTGTACTGTATCACTTGTTTTGTTCCAAACAGGATCCTCACGAACACAGAGGAAGATTGCACCAAGTTATCGTCAGCTTTCTGCTAATCTGTTCTTCTCAGAATGTAATTTCAAAATCGCAAGAAACAAAGTGGGACCAGATCGTGAAAGGAGTGGCTTTGCTAGGTCACAGCACATGTGTAACCTTGTATCTGAGTAGACAGTGCGGGATGATTTGCTCACTTTCTTCTTATCCCTGTGTCCTGTGCTTGTTAGTAGGAAACTTTACTCTTAACTCGAAAGGGACGGCACCCTTTGATATTTATTTAGCTCCACTGCTAGTTTTTAAAAATCTTCCTCTGTCAGTTTTAGGGGATTCCTTTATAAACGGATTTCATTGTATCTGATTTTTATTTCCTATTATGTTTCCCAATTTTGGAAGGACATGGGATTTATTATCTGTTCCCACCTTTGTCTGAGGTGTAAAATGCAAAGCTTCTGAAGCCTTCGATGTGAAAGTTAGCCTCAGACTTCAGCTAAGTTCCTGCCTTTAAGTAGATTTTGATCCATGGGTCTTCCTTACTGACTTTCCAGTTCATAATGCACTAAAATAAATTGTGTAATGTAATTACACACTCATAGTTAGCGTGAAAATTTCAGTTTTTGACCATTTAGTATTATGCTGGCTGTTGGTTTTTCACAGATAGGTTTTATCAGGTTCAGACAAAGACCATCTATCCCAGTTTTCTAGAGGACTTTTTATCATAAAGAGGTGTTAGATCTTGTCAAATGAATTTTCTTCATCTATTGAGGTAATCATATAGTTCTGTCCTTGACTCTGTTAATATAGTGTATTATATTTATTGATTTACATATACTGAACCAACCTTTATTCCCTGGGATGGATCTCATTTGGTCAGGGTGTAGGATCTTCTTGATGATATTCTGCATTCTGTTTGTAAGAATCTCATTGAAGATTTTTGCATGTTCATTGGGGAAATTGTCCTGTAGTTCTCTTTCTTAGTTGGGTCTTTCTTCGCTTTCAAGGATCAAAGTAATGCTTGCTTCCCCAGGTGAATTTGGGAGTACTGTGTCCCTTTCAATTTCATTAGAGTTTGAGAAGTAGTGGGATTAGCTCTTCCCTAAATTTATTTTAGAATTTAATAGTGAAGCCAGAGTGCTGAAGAGAGGACTTGAAGATGGGAATGAGGTTGAAGAATAAATTCTAAAAAGTGGGCAATAGCCTTGGATTGCAAGGTCTGGAAAGCAATGTCTATTGCTTACTCTAGATTGTATGACTCACAGATGACATAGGATAAGTATATGTTGGCTGAAAAGCAACACCTAGAAGTAAGGAAGAAAGGAAAATGGGATTTAGGAAACTCAGTCATGAGCCTAACCAGCAATTCTGTGTCAGGCTGACCCTGCAGTATGCGACTGTAGATGTCTGCATGAATTATGTATGTATCTTGCACACTTGTCCTAGTTGGCCTCATGGATTGTAAATGCTTTAAGGGTGAAGCTTTAGCTCCTGCTTTGTTTTTCTTTCTTCTTGGTGCTCTGAACTCAGTGGAATCTCAATAAATACTGCTGAGTGATTGACAGCCTGCAATGCCAGCTGTCAGCCAGAGGGAGGAAATGGCCCCTGAGTCGTCCTAGAATCACAGACAAGTGTCATTTTCTGCATAAATATTACAGGGCCTTCTCATGCCAAAAACAAACAATAAACAAATAAACGCCTGAAGGTTACATGATATAGAAATGAGCATTATACTGTATTTCGGGCTAGCTGTAAGAAATATAGGAAAAGAAAAAGTAAAGCATAATCTTCAGAAGTGTAAATATCTCCCTAGGAAGAGCAAGTCAATCAAAGCTAGCAGCTAAGATTCACTTCTAAACATGTCCCCAATCTCTGGCTTCTCTAGAGGCCTGATGCTTCATTTTCATGGCTGTACCAGGCCCCTCCCTCTTTCTTAGCTGGGCCTCTTTTGTTAGGTTCCGAGGCCAACTAGACGGTGAAAATTTGGACTCTGCGGGACATCGTTATTTTATCACTTTGGAATATGCAGCATTGTAGAATTTGATTTTCTGTCACACTACATTTCACACATCTAAACTTTGCATTTGTGTTACAAAAATATTGGATTGGGGCCAGAGATTTGGCTCAGTGGTTTGGCGCCAGCCTCACAAGCACAATGGTCCTGAGTTTGATCCCTGGTAACCACATTCAATGCTGGGCGTGGTGACTCACACCCACCAGCCATCAATACCACATACCACAGTGCCGGGCGCGTGGTGGCTCATGCCTGTCATCCCAGCACTCGGGAGGCAGAGACAGGAGGATTGCTGAGTTCCAGGCTTGCCTGGGCTACATAGTGAGCTCAGGGCCAGCCTGAACTACAAAGTGAGACCCTGCCTCAAAAAAAAAAAAAATTGAACTATTTATCTTATTGTTGAATTGTTAGAGTCCTTTAAATATTTTAGTTTCAAGTCTCATGTGAAGTATATGATTTTTAAATATTTTATTCCATTCTCTGGGTTGCCTTTTCTTTTTTTGTTGCTATTCTTTGAACTCAAATCTATTTTGAAATGTCCTTCAATCTTATTTCTGATGTGAGTCAAACAGTGTCTCCCCACATTAAAATAATAGTTTTTTGTTTTGTTTTGTTTTGTTTTGTTTTTGAGACAGGGTCTCGCTTTGTAGTTCAGGCTGGCCCTGAGCTCACTATGTAGTCCAGGCAAGCCCCGAACTCAGCAATCCTCCTGCCTCTGCCTCCCGAGTGCTGGGATTACAGGTGTGAAAAATAATAACTTTTAGTACCAGAGATGTGATCTTATGCAGAAATAGGATGATTACAGGTTTAAAAATTTAAGGTTTGACTGAAGTAAGTTCAACTTCTCTTCTAACTACTGTCTTTAGAGTGGTGGAAATCTGGACACAGATATATACACACTAAGAAGGCCAAGAAACTACCAGGACCAGGATGAGGGCCTGCAACAGAGCTTTCCTAGTGACTTCAGAGGGAAAATAGTACAGCTGACCTCTTTACCTTAGACACCAGTGCTCCAAAACTATGATGCTATAGTTATTTCCCTTATGACCTATCTTTTGTTGTACAGTATCTTACTTACAATCAATGTCTTTTTTGTACATTCTACTTTATTTAGACCATATTGTAATTTTTGCTTATTATGCTGTATAGTACAGCACTATAGTTTTATAATGTTATACATTATAGCACTGCATGTACATTATACAAGTTAAAGCAAAGTCATGAAGTTGGAGTTTCCTTTGACTGCTTCTTTGTTCTAAACAGTGTAGTGTACACAGTAATACAATTCTTCACTTAGCGAATAATTCATTTAACTACCTAATCATAACAACTGAATTCAGTTGTTAAAGGAAAAAATGTCTGTAGGTTTCTTTTGAGTTTTTCAGATTACAAGTTTTCACAATAGTCCTGGCAAACTGATACAAATGCCCAATGCCAAAGTTACATTTCAGTTTTAGAAATTATATCAGATTAAAATTCAAAGTTTAATAATACTACACACCATTTCTCAATTATATTAAAATTACAGTGTATTAAATGGGCTCTAGTTTCAACTTTTCTGCACAAGTATTATAGAACTTTTTAAAAATATCAAAATAGTTTAAAAATATGTCAGTGTATACAACTTTTAGTGGGTATTTAGGATATCTAGTCGATGTTTTGTTTGCTGAATTCCCCTTCTTCCTTTCAGAATAAGAAAAAATTATTTTCTTCAAATTCTCTCTTCCTTCATTTGAAATAAGAAGGAAGACTCTAAGTTCAGCACATTGAGACTGCTTTGTCTGAGAACCAACCATAGTAACCCTTCTATTCCCTGAGGTCAGTAGGTCAGTTTATAAATGTATAAAATACAGTTCTGGCCAATGAGATCTAAGAAGAATTCTAATGGGGGATTTCTGAGAAAAGTTTTTTTTTGTACTCAAGAAAGAGATACGAAAGAGAAAGTTCCTCCTTCCTCCTCTACTGCAGACAACTTTCTGACCACATGCCAGTTGGTCTTGTGGAAAATCTGTCACAGGGTGGAGACAGAAAGGCTGGGTCCTTGATAAAGTTGAACATTTATAGGCGAAGACTGCCTTATCTCTGGACTTGTGATGTGAAAATTTTAATTAATTTGGTTCACAGTTTTGATTTTGTCATCTGGTATATAGTTGCTCTTTCCTAATGATAATATTTTTTTAAATTGGTTGAATGTTTTGGCTAATATCAGGATCTACAAAAACTCAGTTCCATAATGATGCCACTTTTTGTGCTTTAGACGTGTCTTAATTTATAACTTCAAACCTCACTAATTAATGCACGGTGTCCGCTGTGAATGGATTACATGGTCATGAGATATAGACTCTTTCAGCCTAAGGATGCCTGGAAACCTCATGGTATTCATTCTTGTTTCAATACGAAGCAGCCTCCTTCATTTGCTCAAGACTACTCATCGGATAAAACTTTCAAATGTGCGCCCTGAACAAATGTCTTGTGTTATCGTTTATTTCAAAACAACTAGAAAAACTACTTCATAGGGATAAGTACAAATTTGATACGGACAATCCACTATATATTGTTAATGGAATGGTTTCTGATAATTGGACATTAGCTTAAAGACCTCTCGTCATTTACCTTGACTTCCTAGTGGGTAAAGGAGGCAACAGGAGCCCACGGAGCTGATGTGGGACGTATGTGGCCTGAGTTCGAGTGCAGTTCCCTCCCGTTAAATGTGAGATTTGGGTTCACTGATTGATTGCAGACCAAGTGCTGTGTTTTGACTGAAAAAAATTCCTATATTGAGTATCCAGCTTGGTGGTTCTTTATTTCTTAAAGTTTCCTTTACAGTTTTAAATTGGAGTATTTATTTAAAACAAAAATGTGAGCTGCAAAACTTACACTCAGGCTTTTAAGCCTTATTATTTTTTATTAAATATACTCTTGGGGTACAGAGTCATGTTTAATACATGCATATAATATACAATGACCACATCAGGGTAACTGGCATTTTTGTCTCTTTAAAAATAATAAAAAATAATAATAATTAGGTATGAATATAGTAAGCATTTCAATATATGGAGAAGTGATCAAATCAGGGTATTACTTATTACTTTGGAGCCTTCCAGCTCCCCTCTTCCAGTTTTTCATAAAATATACAATAGGTTCACGTGTGCTGTAGAACACCAGAGCTCACTATTCCTGTCTCGTGTCTTATCTGTCTTGGTACTGTCACTGTCACCTGTCCACTGCCCCACTCCCCTTCCTTCGGGGCCTCTACTAGTCACTATAGCATTTGGTAGTTTGGCTTGGCTTTCTAGTATCCATGTATGAAAGCGCATATGTGCTTTTTGTCATTTTGTGTCTGACCTTCATGTAACATAATGTCAATCAGTTTCATTCATTTTGCTGTAAATGGTAGGATATCATTTTTTCTGGTTTAATTCTATTTCATTGTGTGTATATCCTACATTTTCTTTATCCATCCGTTAGTGGACAGCTAGGATGATTTCACACTGGCCTAGGATGTGTAGTGCAGGAATAAACATGGACATAAACTTATCTCTTATAGTGATCTCTAAAATTGTTATCTTTTATAGGTTTCACCTCCTTTAGATGAATAGCCAGAAATGGGATAGATATCATATGGTAGAGGCATTTTTTCATGCTTTGAGGAGGCTCCATGCTTTTCTAATGGCTGTACTAATTTATATTCCCATGTTTAGCTCTTTATAAACAAGTGTTACCTATTTAGAGTGCTTTATCTTTTCTTTTGTTCTATTTGTTATATATTACAATCCAAATGCAGCAATGACTCTGAAAATGGTAGATGAGCATAGTAGCTAATATTGTACCATCTCTTATGACAATGAATAGTAACTTCCTAATGATTTCAAGTGTTTACTGTTAAACTAAAAAGGAAGTTCTGTGTGGGAGAAAAGTTAAAGATAGAGGCATAGTGTGTTCAGTAGTGAAATTGTGCAATCCTCTTCCTTCTAAAAAGGTTCTAGGAAGCCAAGTATTATAGCTCTGCTTGGGTCCCAGGCCCTACATCGGGGTGCACCTGTAGCCAACCACACCATGGCCTTGCTCTGAGACCTAGGCCCCCTACATTGTTCTCCTTGATCCCGGGGCTAGTGAGGATGAGTGACAAAGAGACACGGGGTCAGTTTAAGAGGTAGGCAGCCGGCAGGCTTTTGCTCCTCATAGACAGAGAAGTCCACGCTGTCAGGATCATCTTGCCTTATTCACACAAACACAGGCACAATCAAAGTAACACAAGATTCATCTGCTTTCCCATATCCTCTAGTACATGCGCTGGTAAACAATTTAACCTGGGCTGTCTTAAGTTTTCCCTAGAACCTGCAATGGGCAATTGCCCCTGAGCGCGGCCTTTCTCCTCTGTGCTCACCGAGGAGGCCAATTAGGCCTCCATTCTCCTCTGGTCTCCGAAAAATATAAAATAGTATCCAACTTAAAAGAATAAAATAGTATCCAACAAAACAAAATTTATTATCATTCTTTTGAGAATCACTAACATTCTGAAACATAGTGGTTGTTTAGTCTTTTTATGTCAAATGTTGAACATAAACAGAAGTTGGCAGAGATAGTCTGTGTCAAATCTCAGGAAGATACTTTTGTTCACCTGCACTTGCTAATGCAGTGGTAAAAGCATTTTTACCCCAAGTCTGCAGAGTTGATGTATTTCAAACAAAACACACGATTATGTGTTTCTCGCTTCTGAATATGACAGGCTATGGCTTACAGGTGAGGTTGAGTGAGGTGTTTTAACAAGCTATGGAGATTTAAATATCTGATGTTAAAGGGCACTGGCTGCAAAATAATGCCAAAGGAAAGTGATATGATCTGAAATATAGGAAAAAGATTCATACTAAGCAATACTTGTGAGGGGTCATTTAAACAAAATCCAGCTTTGTTTGTGCAATACAATATATGAACACTGAGACACTTTATCCTCTGTGGTTCTCTATTTGTGGTTACGAAGTGCCCTTTCAGGGGCCCAGACTGAGGCTCTGATTATCTTTCATCCAGGGGAGGGGCAGCGGAGGAGATGGAGGGACCAAGAGATTCTGAGATGACCTTTAATACAGGTATTTTCTAGGTACTGACCACAAACACAACCAGAGATTTTCAATATAAAGATATTTTCTGGAAGCATTTTTAGCATACATGAATAAGAACTCTAAATACACTGCCCTCATGCCCTTATTCAGCCAAAAAAGTATTCACTGCATACTTTTGTTGTCATCAGAATACAGTGCCTAAAAAGGTAATGACCTTGTTAGCACATAACTTGCATTCTTGACAGGAAGACTGAGAAAAAGGGACAAACCAAAAACGTTGTTTTAGAGGCTTAGGAGTGCCGGGAAGAAAATAAAGGAGGGTCAATCTTTATAAAGTAGGCTGTGTTTGAAGCTATTTTAAACGTGTGGTCAGAGAAGCGTTCTCTGCAGAGGAGACATCCGAGCCGGGACCTAAATGACTAGAGGAATCAGCAGGCAAAATACCAAGCATAAGGAACAGTTCTTGGGCAGAGAACATGTGAACGGCATGGGGAGTTAACAATGCAAGGTGGAATTTGGCGATAGAACAACAGAAAGGCCACTGTGGCCAAATCATAGTGAACCTGTGTGGTGAGGTCCTAGTTAGGAAGTTTTGCCTTTATTCTAAATCCAACTGGCACCCAGTCCAAGTTCTAAAGCCATGAAGAGAAGTAGGAGATGTAATGGAATTGACATCGTAAAATACAATATTGTAGTTCGATCATTCCTCCTTGAACTTAATTTCTAATTCTAGTGTTGGTCTAGAAACATCCCTGCCTTCCATCCCTGTTCGCGCTGGAGCAGGCTTGTTTGTGCCCGACGCCCTGCTGCTGACAGCCTCAGCGCCCGTAGCAGTTGTCAGGCGCTCGGGGCGCAGCGAAGCCAACTCGCTGCAGGGGCCGGGGCTGCGAGAGACGAGCCGCTGCGGGCCGAGAGGGCAGAGGGCGGCGGCGTCTCACGGCCAGAGGAGAGCGGAATGAGGAATCGGGCCGGGAGGAGACGCGGCGGAGCTCTCGGGGCCCCAGGCAGCGCTGTCTCGGAGGCTGCAGCGGCTGCTCGGATCTGGCGCCGGAGGGCTCGGGGCTGGGGGCCATGACGTGAATGCTGGGGGGCGAGGGCGGAGCAAAACTTCTCCGCCTAGCGCCGCCTGGGCTTGCCCGGGGGCCCAGCCGCTGCACCCTAGAAAACCACAGGTGTTGATTAGGGCGGGACCGGTGGGCCTCGGCCCTCTTTCAGCCGCCATGAGGCGAGGCCGGGCCGGGCAATCCAGGCCGGGTCTTGCAATCTGCCTGTACTCGGGGGCCGCTTCCCAGACGCCGCCTGGGGCCGAACCCGCGGTTTCCCCGCGGGCGCGCCGTGCCGCTCTTCTGGAACTACGCCGCCCGAGCCGACCTCCGGGCAAACAGCGCCGTGCGGCACAGGGAGCGGCTCCGAGCCTCAGGTCTCGCCCTCGGCGGGCCGTCAGGGCTCTCTTCCCCGCGGCCTGTGGGCGCGACAGCCGCGGTCCCTGGCGGAGCGCCCGGTGTGAGGCGCAGGGCAGCGTTCACTTCACTGTCGCGTGCTTTTGCGTGTACTGCCCGTCTTTGAGATGTCCGCTCCCCGGGGCCGCGCTCTGCGGGTGCACTGCGGGTGTCGCGGCGCGCGGGACCCGGCGGGACTCAGAGGGCTGTCACCGGCCTGAAGGATTGAAGCGCGCCGGAGCACTTCCGGGGGCGGGGGTTGTTCTGGCCCCGCCCTCTCCCGCCACAGCCCGCCCGGGATAGGGCGTTGCTCAGCTCCTCCCTCTCTCGGTTTTTCTGCAGCGGTCGGGAAGACCCGGCACGGGGCCACCACAGAGTGCGGAGCGGCGCCGCCCCTCGCGCACCTCCCCGGCAGCCCCGGGCGCCGCGCTGGGCATGCTCAGTCGGCAGGGCCGCTTCTGCTCTCGGAGTAGGAAGCTCGGGCGCTCGGCTGAGCGGAGCTGCGGCGGGGGAAGATGGAGCCCTTCGCCAATGGTGAGGGGGCCACGCGGGGCGCCGGGGCTGGGCTCTGGGGACCCCGGGGCCGTGGGCTGGGACGGGCTAAAGTCGCGGGGTTCGCCCCTGGCTGGGGCGGTGGAGGGGACCCCGGGACGGCGGGGGCCGGGCGGGCGTGAAGGTCGGCGCCGCGCGGTCCGGGACGCGGCCGGGTGAGCAGACCGCAAAGTTCGGGCCGCGGAGGGGCGGCGGGAAAGTTGGTGGCCCGGGCGGGTCCCCAGGGGGCGGGGTGGCTCCCGACTCCCGCGCCGGGCAGCGCTTCGGGAGCTGTCCTGTCCTTCAGCTCGGTTGTTAACGCCGGCGCGGCGAGGTGGCGGCGTGGGAGGAAGAAAAACTTCGGGGCTGCTGAGGTGGATGGAGGTGCGGACCCCGTCGCCACCCTCCGTCTGCAGCAGGGCGATCGCGCCTCGCGTCATCCGCTCCCCAGGAATCTGTCAGTTGAGACTCCTTAAATAAAATCAGGGGTCCGTCACGGTGATAGGACAATGGGGAGGGAGGCTAAAGCCGAAAGAGGAGCCTGCACCCTGGAAATTGCTCGGCCCTGTTACAGAATGGAGGAGTCGAAAGGATGGCTTTTGTTTAGACCACAAGTAAGAGAGTCTCCGTGGAGGGGTGAGAGAGCTTACCGTTTTTGCAGCGCTGAGAAATGGATTTTCCTCTGGGTAGAAAGTAGGAACACTGTTAAGGGAGGCTGCACTAAAATTACGAGATTCACTGTCCTACCGGCAAGGGGGTTGGTTACTTCATGTAGAGTATACCCATTACTGGGAGACAGAGTCTATCCTTGGTTGGTTGAGTCGCTCACCTAACAGAAGGAGCGAGATATTGCCAGCCTGACTTTGGGGTATGCTGTGTTTCATTCATGGGGCTGCGAACTACTCGTTGCTTTATTATTCCTGATTCAGAGTGCTTTAATCTACTGCCACCTTTCTGTACTGTTTAATCAGGCTTAACGATAACAACTTTAAATGTGAATATTCTGTCCTATTCGAGTTCTGTTCATAATTACTAAGCTCCAAGAATCTGGTACCATTACTCAGAATTAAGGAACATTTGATCTAAAAGGAAGCATAGAGACCATCTACTACTTGAGTGTAAAATATGACCAATGCAGATTGTTCAGTCCTTGCAAATAAATATCCTAGTGGCTTATTCTTTGTTCTAGGCAGAATACGTGGAGCTTTGCTGTTTGTAGAATTTTCAATGTGAAATTTCACCTAAAAACATTGTCTCCACAAGGCTGAGTCACTTCTTTGGTCGATTAGTGCTGGTTGATTTGCTGAGCCTTCACCTGCAAAATTAAAGTACATTCTCAAGTCTTAAAATTAGTCTTTTTTCCTTCACAGAATATCCTACTCTACATGTGACTATTTCCATATTGTGACATTTGGGAGACAATGGAAAATTTCAGAGAATAATCCCCTCCCCAAAGTAATGTCTTAAATTTCACGTTGGGAATTGAACATCTAATTCTTTTGTATATTATGTTGCAGATTTTCAGAGTTGGTGCTGCAGACAGATTGGCAGTGTATCATTTTAGTTAATATGGCAGTCATCCCTTGGAGTCTTATGGAACAATCTTTAACAAGGAAACTAACATCTAATGTCCACAAAAAATTAGATCCTGGCATTTTGAGGTGCCTTTCATGTTTAAAGAGTAGGTATTTAGTGGTATCTTCAAACATAACAAATCCAGTAGAAAGTGTATTTGTCTTTTTGCTGGATCAATTGAGAGCAAAAAAAAAGACACATATACTTTCCCCATAAGTCTGGGCATTTTATTGAAGGATATGTTATCTTAGAATTTATTAATGCAGTGTTTTTCATGCTTGTTATTGGCTTTTTCCAACTTAACACTTTCTTGTATATTCCTATTTATAGAGGTGTGGGAGCTTAACAGAAATAATTTTAATAACTTAAGACCATGATTGTTTCAGTTAAAATCTCGACAGTGGTTTCAACCTCTACCCTGTATATTTATATTTAGTTTCTATCTCATTATCGTGAAGTTCGCACTCATACATGCATTAGAGCTTTCTGTAGTTTCCCTGTTTTATGTCAAATACGGCAGCTGGTATGGCCCACTTTCTTAAGCCCTGTTCTCTGCCTGCGATGATGATAGGGTTTTTTGCTGAACATTCAGGTGACACAATTTAAAATGCATGTCTGTAGAAAAGGCTGGTAAGGATGGACCCTTGTACCAGGATTCTGATTTGGCTCAGGAGATATTTTTGGCGTTGTCCTTGGGAGGCACTGCTAACTGTGAAGACTGGGCATGTGCTCTGGCTTTGGATCTCGATTGACTTTCATGGCAAGAGAAATGGATTACACTAGAACCAAAGATTGGTTTGACAATAATGGTTGTGTCCTGTTAGGAATAGGTAAAACTTTTAGGAAGTAGTGAGTTATATTTACAACAACATCAAATAATAGGTACTATGTAGGGTTTTTTTTTGATACAGGTACTAGATTAAGGCAAATAACATCCGTCTGCTTTGTTTGTGTGCAGAGTAGGACTATTTCAGAGTAAATTAAATTCAGACTAAAAATTCTAGAGCCAAAATCTGAGAAGTTCTGAGCTTGGGCTTGGAAATCTGTGACTTCTGAGATACTAGAAGTGATAACTAGAAATTTCAGAAAGTTTCTGAGGTAAGTTCTAGATTTAGGAACATGATGATGAATGAATTTTCTGCTGTTACTGAGTTGGCACTGTGGGATATTTTGTTTCTACTTTCTAGTTTGAAAATCTATTATTTTGTGGTAATAGCTGAAATAAATTTAGAGGTTAGGAAAGTATTTGTATTTTGAAGTCACAGAAATAAAAAGATAATTTAATCATTTTATATTTTTATATAAATTTAGTGCTAACAAATGCTTTATTATTGTAGTGTGGCACAAAATCAAACAAGGAGGGCTTTCTTGTTTTATGAAATGCTTCATTTTCATTTTCAGATGGATATCCAATTCAAAGTATTTTCCTGTTTCCACACTGGAAAGTCTTGGCAATAAATTATATATTTGTGGGTTGTAAGGTAGTACACAATTTTAATTCATCTTTTTGTCTTATAAATAACAGTCCTCTGTAGGTGTGCATATATTTAAAAATGTTTTTAACAATTATTTATAAAAAATGTGATCTTATCACATTTTGCATATACAAGTACAGATATAGATGTAGTTATGATAAGTGACAGCCTTGAGAGAAAACCCTGTCAAATGGAAGGTCATAGTTTCTCTTTAGGATAGAAGATTCTCTGTGACATGTTTAGGGAAGTATGATTATGTAGAAATTGAGGGTTAACATTGTTAATAGTCTCAGACTGAGCTGTAGGTAAAAACCCAGCTTTCAAATAGAAGTGGTAGAAAGCTCCTTTGCTGTTAATTCCAAGAGTATCTTGAGACATGAAAAATGATAGCATATGTTAGAAGTGGTTATAACCAGTGATTATTATTGATCTGTATTATCATCTTTGAGAACTCAATCTGAAAGATGTATAGAATTATAAAGATTGGTTATAAGGAAAGTATCACATGGAAAATCAGTGAGAGATGGTTATCTGCTGTATAAGTCACCCTCTTGAACGCTCATTTATGAGGAAATTTTCTGGTAAGTATAGTTTAGAAAAACAAGCACAAACCTATCATCAGGTAGTGTAACCTAAATAAGAAAAACAAATTGGAAGAATTTAGTTTTGTTTTCATGCGAGTATAAAAATGTGAACATAAGCAACAGAGTTTTACCCTGATTTTGAATGAAATGAACAAAACTGTTCATATAATGTCAGTCACCAGTGAGCTCACATCTCTGCTGGTTCAATGTAGCATTGTTAGTCTGTGTGAAAAATCAGGAAATTTAGATATGAAAGAATTTAACCAAGATTACCCTAGGATTTGGGAGGAAGTGAAATTAGGCCTTTGATTCTTGGCAACTGAGGAGAGAGGAAGAGTATGTTTGTTCATTTTCTATCAGTTACCTCATGTTTGAAAGAATGTAGGGTTGGAATTGAGCTTCTAGACCATCCCATAATGCCACTGTAATAACCAGAAAACATCTTTTTAAATTTTAATTCTATATATGGGTTCTTTTTCTAAGCATTTAAAAAAAAAAAGGTTAGGAATGGAGGGATGTCTCCTTTATATCAGGTGGCCTTTGTAGAAAAACTGCTCATTGCTCTAGTTTTTCTGGGCAGTAAATAGAACCTTAATGATTTCTGTGTCCAAGGAAGTGTGGTCAAGGAGCCCCTGGTAACCTTTGGAAGAACTTCAAATCTTACAAGGAATGTTTACGAAAAATTGAGACTTAAGAGGAGAATCAAGAAAAAGGAAGAAATGTAGGGACTTAATGGTAAAGAAGAAGCTGGTAGACAGATTTTCAAAATGTCAGGAGATCCTTGGCTCAGAAATGACCCTGTGTGGGAGAGCAAGGATTCCTCTGTATGAGGTTGAAAAACTCAAGGATGGAAAGGGGAGGTTAGCAGGTCTGTTGGACAAAAGGAATTGTGTGGAGATAGAAGAGGTAAGATTAGCATTTGCAAGCTCTGGCAGGAGTTGGAAAACATTTGTCAGGAATTTTATTAGAATGTGCTCTTTTTGTCCTGGTTAGAAAATTCATTGTGACTTACAAGTTAGGATTATTCACTATCCTAAATATTTTAGAAAAATATAGGAAAAAACCCCACAAGAATATAGCCCTATCCACCTTTGCCCATAATGATAGCAGTCATTTAGAATTCTTCTCTGGTTTTGCTTCACTTTCTGTTGGTGCTTATGGTTGAACAGTGAATCAATAATATTTTTAACTTCAAATTTAGCATCTAAACTAGAAGGAAACTAATCATTTGTCAAATTAAAAAAAGAAATACTTCCAAGGGAGTTTCAAAAAGCAATGGGGAACAAGAGGTTAATTATAGGAGGTACTTTGAAGTTCTTTTCCTTCTCATTTATGTTGCTTCAAGAAGGTCCTGGGCATTCCATGTATTTCAAGAATGTGGTCACTGGAACAAAATTTAAGTCAATTGTTCGGACTTCTTGAAATGGGAGGGAGTGATTTCCAGAATCTTTTCAACTCTAGGGTGCTTTGGGGAATGGCCAAACCAATAATGTGGCATAGAAAGAGTTAATAAAGCTTGCTGATATTTCTTTTTTTATTGATTTTATTGGTATTTCTGAGAGGAGACCCTTTTCACTTGGGGAAACTGCAAAATGAGTAGTGAGAGAAGGATACCTGTATGGGTTTGGTGTGCATCTCTTACAACAAATGATGATCAGGGCTCCATGGTGTTGTTTTCCAAATAACTGCTTTAAGTATCATGCAATATCACAGAGGAAATTTCTGGTAGGGAAGAGTTTTGGGGCCATGGTATTTCTCACAGCAAAAACTGTTTGTGAGATTTAAAACAATTGCCAGAATATTCTTCATGAGGAAATAGCATTGTATCATTCCAAGATCTCAGAGGAAAAATTACTTAGAGATTATTGATAATGCTGAGAGAGAGAGCTACTGACCTTATGGGTTGATAGTATTTAAAAGGTCTTTAAGATGGTGTTGGTAATATATTCTGAAGAAAGGAATAATGTAACACTTATATCAAGTTGTTCAAAGGGTCTCTAGGGTTCATGTCTGGTCCTAGGAGCAATTCATGTTCCAAAACTCTTCTATGCAGGAGTTTGGGGAGGCCCACCCTTAAACCTTAGCAGTAAATTCTCTGCTGTTTGAATTTAGGCTAAATGCTTCAGCCCTGGAGGTCACTGGCATCCTCCTTTTGGAATCTAGAATGAGCGTCTGTCTAGATGAAGACAACACAGGCAGGTCAGAGTATTGGGTGCTGTCAGTGGGAACTAGAAGTAGCAGTTTCACTTCATCTGTATCAGTATACAGGCTGCTGAGATGTTTGGCAATTTTCCTTTTGGAGAAAGACCACAGAAAAATAACTGAATTTAGAGAGGAGGGTCTAGTTTGACTAGGGGATTAGATGATGGAGTACAGAGAGTGTGCTGAATTAGAAATAAGGGCACGTTCAGTAAAGGGTAGTTAGCTTTATTCAAGTCTAGTTATTCATTTTAGTTGGGCACAAAGCTATATTTTAGTTAAGTGCCGATTTGGAAAAATACTATTGAGGTGAAGATTTGAAGAATTTTACATAAAAACTTGGGGGATGGTCTGAACCTGGGGCCTTCACACAGAGCTGCATCTCAGCCCTTTTTAATGTTGGTCAGGACTTCACTAGTTTGTATAGACTATGGTTGAATTTATGATTCTCCTGCCTCAACCCCTTAGGGATTAATAGGTGTGGGCCATCACACCTTGCTATGCTTTGACACATACTTGACAATGGCTATTGATAGAAAAATATTACAATTCCAGCCTTTTGAGTAATCATTATTAATTTTTAAAAATGGGTTAATGATAAGAAAACTGTCTCTCAGTTGTGAATTGATGGGAAAATTAGTGCTAAAGAGATTTAAGACTGTTTTATACATACATATATATATATATACACACACACACACTCACCTTGGTTTTATATCAGTTTGATGAGTCAGATGGAAATGTATTGCAGAAAGTTATCAGTAAAATAGTTATTTGTTCAAACCATCTGAGATCAAAGTATGGCAAATTTTTTACCAGCTGAGATGTTTTCAGTTTAAATAAGAATTAAGAAGGGCTATGGCTCCGGTAGTGAACCTAGAACGCACATGTGACAGTGTACTAAAAGGTTTGCCATCCCTATGCTAAGGTATTCTTTTGAAACTATACTTAGGTAATGGATTACAAATAAGCTTTTACATTTATTTCTTACAAAAGTATTTGCAGGTATACTTGAGATTAATGAGCATAAATATTTAGACATCACTTCTCTTAGAACCAATCATTAAGGACTGCTTGACCTATATTGTAAGAAAAGATTTTAAATATAATAGCTAAAAATTATTAATTTGATTGGTGGGAAAGTTTGATATAAACAATGTAAATTAGTATAGAAAAAGGAAAGAAAATTTAAAATGGGAGCTAAAATAATTTTATTTTTCCTATCAACAACATTGGCTGTCTTAAGTGAATAAAGTAGCCAATTTATATGTGGATTCTGATCATTACCATAATGACAAATATAAAGATAAACCAATCAAACGCTATAAGTTATCATTCCTGTATTAATTGCTGTGTTTTAGTCTGTGGCATTTTATATTGTAGTTGGTGACTTGATGCCTTTTAGAGATGTCTTCTAGCTAGAGTTTTAACGGTATTACTTCCTCTGTGGCACTGCAGTATTTTTGTTCCTCTCTTGGCACCGACGATGTTTTTGAATGCCTGTTTGTTCAGTAAGATGTCAGTGGCTATTATTAGAACTGTGCACATTAATATAAATTTTTAATTTTCTCTTTTGTATTGTTGAAAATGGGAGAAAATAAATATAGGCATAGTATATTTAAATTATAAATAATTGAAATTATATAAATTATTATATAAATATTCTTCACATATATAAAAATTTTAAAGATGGGGTGTTAGAATTATTCTATTTTATTGAAACCAAAGAATACTAGAATTCAACTATACATAATTTTTGTTTTTATATTTTCTCATTTTTCTTACTGAATTTTCTCCTTTTTACATCTTAATTTGTTCTTCACTTCTTATTTTTATTGTCTCAAATAAAAATACAACCAACCAAAATTACTTCTTTAAGCTTCCATTCTTGGCTTTTTAGGGGAAAGAGGTGATGTTGGGAGTGAAGCTAGAGTAAAAGAGTTTAATGCAGATTCTTCATGAGTACTGTTTCAAATTGCCAAGATTAATAAGTATTTTAAAATTATTTTTTTACTTTCACCCATTTTTCTTTTTAAAAATACATTTTAAAAAAGATAACTTTCTAAATAAAATACATTAAATAAGCCTTTACTGTCTGTTAACTGTTGCCTTGTCCTTAAATATGAAGTACAATTACGAATTCAGCATGATCTATGCACTTGAAGAGCTTGTATTCTAGCAGAATTGATTTTCTTTTAAACAGAAATGATAGCCATTGGTAGACTCTCTGCAAACTGTCAGAATGAGAATACTGGTCACATTCCATACTTCTTCCCTTAGATGATTTGATTTTGGATCTTTCTCTTTGCATTTTGGAGATCTATGAATCTACATTAGTTAAATTTTTGAATAGTATAACATAATGGTAAAGAACGTTCCAATTGCTACACTCACATCCTGGCTCTTCCAAGCTCTGTGATTTTTTTTACTTGACAATATTACAGGAGATTTTCATAAATTGAGTTTAAAAAATGAAAATGTAAGCACAAAGTCCTAACTTTTTCTGATAATGGCAGTGTCTAAAATGCACGGTAGCTTGGACATATTCCAGCCATAGGAGATTTTGAAATTTGGGAACAAATGATACTTCTTTCATCTTAATTCTTTACTAAATGCCTGAAATGAGTTTGGGAGAACTCATTCTATTTTGTAATTATTAACAATGATTGTGAATTTGAAGTGCTTTCTAGAAAGTGTTTCTTAAGAGTAGAGAAGCCCTTGGTTCCCATATTCCATTTAATTCTGGCCTCCATAAGTTTTTCTTCTTACTTTGAGCAAATTTTATACATAAAATCTCATTATTCAAAGAAGTAGAACTTGTTTTAAAGTATTAGATATAGTTTGTCTAATAAGTGGAATTGAAATAAACCAAAAAAGGCAGTATTAACATGAAGACACAAAGATGTTTCATTAACTCTTAATGAAAAGTCCATATTTCATGCACATCTGGAATGCAAACAAACATGTCTGTAATCTGTATTTAACTTCATATCTGGTTTGTTATGTTTCCTGACAGGAAGTTTAATAAAAAGCAAGGTTCACTCATGAATTTGTATTTCTGCTAGTGGCTGTGACACCCTTACGTTTGCTAAAGAGGATATCTCGGCAGCAGGTTCTGCCTCTGGGACCATTGTGAATTGCAGTAATTTACCTCACTATTTCCACTCTGCTGTTAGTCTTTGTTTCTTTGTACTTTTTTCCTCACAAAGATAATAGTTTGAACTTAAGAAACACAGAAACAAATGATTTTGACCAAACTCCAAGGTGAAGGATATATGGGTTAGCATTTAAGGTTTTGGTGACTGTATGGGTGGTTTGCATGGGAACAGACAGAGTGGAAGCATTCCTCACTGTTGTTCTTGGAAATTTTGGGATAAAGAGATATTTTCCCACAGGAATAATTTGAAGTTTAAATTTCTGCCCAAGGAGGCTCAAGAAAGCATGAATGGCAGGTTACAAAAGAGTCGGTGGCACCTTACATAGGACTTCATTTTCTAAACGGTTAGAACTACAGTTTAGGCTCCATATAAAGACATTAATGCTTCTCTAGCCAGAAACTATTAATTACATACAGAAGATAAAAGTGCATTTCTCTGGTATTTACTTTTATAGTTGGCATTTAACACAGTACTCTGTACATAAATGCTTAATAAATGCTGTCTGAGGTTAATATTATTTCAAACAACTTCCCAAGTAAAGTTTCAATTTGGTTATGCTCTTAAATTGGAGGTTTTTCTTTCATTCTTTTTTTCAAGAGATATTTAATATTATTTTTCTATAAACTTCCCTATAGCAAATAGAATAAATCCAAATCACTTTTTTGGAACATATTAGTATTCAGTTTCTCTTTCCAGTGAATTACTTGCTGTGTTTCAGACCCTGTGCCAGGTACAGAGAAGATAGTGCTGAATAAGATGTAGTCAGTGTTTAAAGGAAGAAAAGATGATTTGAGGGGAGGGAATCTTTTATTCTGAGAGTTTTCCAAACTAAAGAATGACCAAAATTTTCCTTTTTCTTCTTAAGTGCTTCATTCATAGTTTTCATTCATGGAAAGGTCTAAAAGGTTCACCATACATTCACTTATACAGGAATAGTAAGAAATGTGTATTAATCTAGTTTGGCTGCTGTAACGAAAAAATGCAGACTGAATGGCTAAGACCACACTTTTTCATAGTTCTGAGGTTAAATTGTCCAACAGCAAGGTGCCACCCTGCCTTGATACTTTGTCTTTATGAAGCCTTTCCACTACATACATAAAAAAACAAACTTTGATGTTTCTTCCTCTTCTTTTAAGGGCTTAACTCTTAGTGGATTAGGGACCTGCTTTTATGAAATCATTTAATCTTAATTCCCTCACTTCAGGCTCTACTTCCAAGTACAGTCAGGGGGCGTGTGGAAGGGTTAAAGCTTCATTAACTGAGTTGAATTATAATTCAATAACAATTCATTATATAATAGAAAGCTTTTTTTTTTTTTTTTGAGACAGGGCCTTGCTTTGTAGTTCAGGCTGGCCCTGAGCTCACTATGTAGCCTAGGCAAGCTTCAAACTCAGCAATCCTCCTGTCTCTGCCTCCCGAGTGCTGGGTTTACAGGCGTGAGCCACCACGCCCAGCTAGAAAGCTTTTAATTTTGGTAACCTCAGGGTAAAGACAGTGCTTTTCTATAGGAATAAGTTGTTGAAATTCATATTCCTGGCTTGAAATCCTCAGGGAAGAACATATAATTTATTTTTTCTGGATCTTGGTACCCAGGGTGATGTTAAAAATGCATTGTTCCATTTCTCTCTTGCCATGGGGGGATCCAGACCTGTATATGTGTGTGTGCATGTGTGTGTGTTTGCATGTGTGCATGAATACATATTTGTATTCATTCTGTATCCTCTATCCAACAGCATACTAATACTAATACTGACATGTTCAAATCAAGTCACTTGGAGAGTTTAGGTGTTTTTTCCTTTATCTTGCAAGGCAGATTTATCTTTCTTAAGCTGTTCGGTTTCAATACCCCTTTCTATAGCCTCAAAATTTATTGTGTACCTGTAAGGCCCCTTTATTTATAGTGTGTTATATTTTTAGGTGATTATTATTAGACATGAACACTAAGAAAAACTTTAAACACTTATTTAATAATAAAAAATATTTTAACATTAATATAAATACTATTCTAATGAAAAATAACTTTTCCAAAAAAGGATAAATGAGAGGCATTATTTTACATTATATCAAATCTTTAATGTCTAGCTTAACAGAACAGAACATTTTCAGATTTGCCTCAGCATTCACTCTAACATCACATACATTTCATGTAGCCCATGGGAAACTGCTGTATACTCATGACAGAAAGGCAATAAAATGTAAAATAACATTATTGTGAAAATTGTTTAGACTTGAAGACTTCCTAAGAGGATATCAGGGCTTCCCAAGGGTACCCATACCATACCTTTGGAACTGTTACTTTAAATAGTTTGTTTAATGGTGCTAGGGACTGAATGCAGGGCTTTTGCACTGAGCTATATTCTCAACAAAGACACACTCTGCTTTATATTTTTATTTTGTTTTGAGATAAGGTTTCACCAAGGTGTTCATCTGTTCACATTGAGCTCAAAAATGAGATCTTCCAGGGGCCAGAGATTTAGCTCAGTGGTTCCAGCTCCTGCCTCGCAAGTGCAAGGCCCTGAGTTCGATCCCAGTAACCACATACAATGCTGGGCGTGGTGGCTCATGCCTGTAATCCCAGCACTCGGGAGGCAGAGGCAGGAGGACTGCTGTGGGTTCAAGGCTTGCCTGGGCTACATAGTGAGCTCAGGGCCTGCCTGAACTACAAAGCAAGACCCTGTCTCAAAAAAAAAAAAAAAAAGAGCTTCCAGAATCCTGTGGGATTACGTGAATGTACTACCACACCTCACTCAAACCTGCCTTTTTCAGGAACTAAAGAAGAAAGACCTAAAGTCTTCTAGCAGGTGGAAACTGATTTATAGAACTGGGTAGCAAGTTTCTCAGGACAGATTTGTATTGCAAAAGCCTGAAATGTTGCAGCCAGGGATGCCTGACAAACTCCACTGTCAGATGCTTTGCTTACATGAAGATTCCACAGACATTTCAGACTTGGATGATTCTGAAATAAAGAGGACACAAAATTTTAAAATAACTAATTACATTTCAAAATTGGTTTTTATGCCAGGCGTGGTGGCTCACGCCTGTAATCCCAGCACTCGGGTGGCAGAGACAGGAGGATTGCTGAGTTCCAGGCTTGCCTGGGCTACGTAGTGAGCTCAGGGCCAGCCTGAACTACAAAGTGAGACCCTGTCTCAAAAAAAAAAAAAAAAAAAAGGTTTTTACCAGCTACTATTTATATTGAAGGGTTTTGGACAAACTACCCCCTTCCTCATACCAGCACTTTCATTTTACAGAAGTAGAGATACAACATTTAACTTCTCAGTCTTTTACTGTTTCCTTACATGTATCTTAATTTAAATGAATTAAAAGGCTACATACTGAAGTTCAGTCATTTTTTTTTTTATCTCCACCATCCTCATCTGTGAATCCAGGAGCCCAGA
Source organism: Thryonomys swinderianus (assembly GCA_004025085.1). Taxonomy (NCBI): domain Eukaryota; kingdom Metazoa; phylum Chordata; class Mammalia; order Rodentia; family Thryonomyidae; genus Thryonomys; species Thryonomys swinderianus. The sequence goes on along the minus strand of PVIC010007526.1, from coordinate 26,357 downwards.
ATAATCTGTTTGTCTCTACTTAACCTTTGCCTAGGATGCAATAGATCTTTAAAAGAAGTAGAATTAAACCTCTTTTGTCTGCTATGTTTTGTTTTGTTTTGGTGGTGGTAGTGGGCTCTGAGCCATAAATGACTTGCATTGATACATTCTCAAGCTTTGTACCCAGGCCTAACTGAGACTATGGGGACGAGCCTGTGGAGTTCGAGTGTACCTGGAACAGACAATCTGTAACTAAGTAGCTGTAATTTCTATCTGACTGGCAGTGGGGAAAGTAGAGTCTGTACAGGGAGCTGCACACTGATGTTCACTTAGATGTTCTCCATTATGAGGGCTGAACCCTCCTCACAGTCCCAAATGGGATTTTGTTAGCATGGAATTCTGGTGTTTATAAATTTGAGACAGGACTCACCATAAAGTGGTTGGAGTTTTTCTCATGTCATTTTCTGAGAGCAAATTTGGTAGGAGTATAACTAGCATCTAAGACTTGCTTAAATACAAACTACTAATTCTGTTCTTTCTACCCAACTACCACCTTCACGATCCTTTCCTACACATCTGTCTTTCTGTCTGTCTCTTACACTCACACAACCATATAAGGCTCTTTTTTTTTTTTTGAGACAGGGTCTCGCTTTGTAGTGCAGGCTGGCCCTGAGCTCACTATGTAGCCCAGGCAAGCCTTGAACTCAGCAATCCTCCTGCCTCTGCCTCCCGAGTGCTAGGATGACAGGCATGAGCCACCACGCCCGGCACTGTGGTATGTAGTATTGATTGCTGGTGGGCATGAGTCTCCACGCCCAGCATTGTATGTGGTTACCGGGGATTGAACTCAGGACCTTGCGCTTGCGAGGCAGGTGCTGGAACCACTGAGCTAACCCTCCGGCCCATGTGTAAGGCTCTTCTTAATCCCTAAAATAAAATGAAATGGAAAGGCACGTTCACTGTCCTCATTGACTACCTTTATAGTATGGTATGTGGCCTGATAGTATGTCTCCATAAATAGAATTGTGAGAAGTGTACGATTTTCTTCTCCGGGATTTTCATATCTTGGTGTCAGTCTCAGAGTTTACTCTTGCCCAATTGTGTCTTGATGTTTTCTTTTTACTTGTTTCAAATAAGAAAACCAGATCTGCTCTATGGAATTGTGTATAAACAATTTCATGTTTTATTTGATATTCCAGGTATGTTAAAAGAAGTTAAGGTAAAAACTACTTGTGTGGTGTAGTGCAAAAGTTACTTCTGGTTCTAAACATGTCGTTGTTTCTAAATAGTGTTTGTCACTATATTTGCTTCTGTCCTTGAGGTACTAAATAATTAAAAAGTATTTACCAGACCATTAACTAGTAGGTAGATTGCAGAATAAATAAATTGTTATAGGTTCATATTCTGTACTAACCTAGCCATACTAGGGTTGTGTTGAGTTAAGGACTTGCTGTGGACATTAGTATTCTGTGCACCTTGATAAACTAGAGATCATTAGAGTTATAAAATTCAAAATTTAAGTTATCAGTACTGCCCTAAAACTGTTTTTCTTCCCCTTCCACCAAAATATAACAGATGGTAAGCTATGCCTACATGTAAACCCTCGAATGTACATATAGATTCTGCTGGTTGCACTAGAGTTCTGGAAAAGTAGATGATGAATATACTGACCTTAACCCATGTATTTAAAATACCTACTAACATAATAGAAAATTAGCCCTTCACTTTTCTATTATTTATAGTAACTACTAAAATAACTTTTACACTGAATGAGGACCTTTTGCAGTTCCTTTGTGTGAGTGGACTGAAAGTAATTATAGAACAAGACTTGGAGTCTGTTACATGAGTGTATAATAATTTTTCAAATGTATAAGCCTCTAGAATCAAAGAATTGAAGTGCTGTGTATTTCTGATTCTCAGTGTTTCTTTTCTAAAAATAAAGTCAAGGCAAAACAAGAAAAGCTTTACAATCCACTCCTCCCTCTATCTTCTTCCTTTGTTAACCACTGGTTCATGTTCTGTCATAGATAAGCTTGCATTTTCTAGAATTGTGTATAAATGGACTTCTGTACGTTTTATAGAGTGGAAGTACACATATTCCTTTAAATTTATTGACTTTTTAAAATCAACATTCAGCTATTGAGGCTGTTGTGAATTTTTTAGTTTTTTAACTTAAAATTTGTATTTTGTTTCTAAATGTCACTACTAAGAATATTATTCTCATTTATTTTAATACATTCTTTATCAGCATAGTTATAGTAGCTTTAAACTTGTTTGAAAGCCTCATTCTCTTTTGGTTTCCTTTGCCTCTGAGAATTGTTCACATTTTCTTATTCTCTTGTATTGTATGTGAAATAATTCAAGATTGTATTCTGGACATTGCAAATGTCATGTGATGTGGACTTTGGTCCTATTTTAACCCTCTAAAAAGATGCTTTTGTTTTAGCAAGTAGTCATACAACTCAGGTTTAAACTTTGAGTGATTTTCTTCCTTCTCTGAATAAAAATTTCAATTTCAATTCAGCACCCTTAGCTTTTGTGTGGATGGCAGAGTAATACCTTCCAAATATATTTACTATGTCATAATCCGTGAATCCCAGGAATATTTTAAGTAACAGAATAAAAGGCAACTATAGTTGTAGTTAAAAGACCAGTTAACCTTACAAAAGACATTATCCAGAATTATCTCTATGAATCAGTCGAGATATAAAGGCTTTTAAAGGTGAAGGAAGGAGGCCGCAAAGTCAGTATAGAGCAGTGATGGTGAAGATAAATTTTAGAGCTCGTGAAAATCACAAACAGCCAGCCGGGCGCACGTGCCCAGGCTCAGCACAGCTGGCCTGGGGTGTGCAGCATGACAGCTGGCTCGGAGATGAAGTGGGGCACAGGGGATGTGCAGAATTTCTAGAAGCTGGAAAAGGCAAGGAATGGCTTTTCCCTTGGAGCCTCTGGAAGCATCAGAGCACTTGTTGACCTCTTGGTTTTGAGCCAGTGTGATTCATTGTGGGCTCTGACCTCCAGAACAGTAAGGTAACAAATCCGTGTTGTTTCAAGCCCCCAAATCTCTGGCCATTTGATATTAGCAGCATTAGAAATGAATATGCTTTGCTACATTCGTTTTTATCTGCCATATATATTTAGCTTAGTGGGTTTTTTTTAAATATAACTTTAGTGGGTTCGTAGACCCAGGGGACCCCATTCTCTGACTCTAGACCCCGCGGCATTCTCTGCGAGGGCTGCTTTCATGGTCCATCACAGAAGTGTGGAACTCATGGGAGCTTCACCTAATTGGCACCTCTACACTGCTCTGGAACTGAAACCTGGCCACAGGGCAGGGCAGTGAAGGAGCACAAAATTAAAATAGACACCCCCGCGTGCATTGCTTCACCAAGTTTTGACTCCATAGTTCACTGTGGAAGTGAGAATGTGGACGCCTTTGAAATGAGTACAAAATCTGATTTTCAATTTTCCCCCAGTCTTTTAGTTTTCCCACATTAATTCAACAACTACTTTCGTGCTTTGTCTTTACTAAGTTTCCCCAAAGATTTCAGTTCATCTTCTTGGAATAACTTTCTTCATGCATTTCAGAATTCAGTTGAATTGCCTAATAGCTACCAAAGGGTAACTTCAGTGCTACAGCTGAGTTTGGTCTGGGTTGGCTCCTCACTGTGCTGAAGTGCTTGAGGGAGCTGTGTAGAGCACACTGCGTGTCCCAGCTTGATATTTATTACAGTTCTGCAGTCTGCGTTAGAAACCTGACACAGGTCTGCCCAGGGGGCTGCCGGGGGTATGTTCCTTCTGTAGCTCCGATACTGTCCATATCCCTCACTTTTCTGGCTTCTAGAGACGACCTACCTTGCTTGGCTTCTGAGTCCCTTTTATTCACCTTCAAAGCTAAGGAAGGCAAATGAACTCTGTTTTACATTATGTCACACTAATCTCTTCAGCCTCCTCCTACTTTTAAGGACTGTAGTTAATATATTGGGTCCTAGTAGTTTCTGCAGTGTTGATTGTATTTTCCTTTATAAGTGAGTTATGTTAATGTACCTATTTCTGTGTCTTGAAGAGGTGTTCTGTGTGTAGAATTGAGGAAGTGATGGCAGTGAGATGATTTTGGTTTGGTTCATAATACACCGGAATTTTATCCTTAGTCAGTTCATCTAAATAGCCATGTAAGTACGATTATCTAATTTATTAGTTAGCTGAAATCTTTAACTTTTGGTAAAATGTATACTCACTTATGTTAGACAACATGTTTTTGTTGCTGTCTTTGTTTACTTTCACGCTGGTACTCAAGCCCATGAACAGTGCCTATTAGGTAATTACTGTGCTGCCTTGCTGTACCTCAGCTTCAACAAAATGACTTTCTAACAGCTTTTGAAGATGTATGTGGTAGATATTATTATTTCAGTGTGGTTGTAGTTTTAAATTTGAAAAAACAAATTTTGCTGGTCTTAAATCCACAATTTTTCATATCTTGCCAAGGTTGAGTATTTGGACATTTTGTGAAGATGGAAAACTTCTGTTCAAGTTTTGGTCATGAAAATTTCTTGCATATTTCAAATTATAAGCCTAACATATGACTCTGATCTTAAGGATAGTAGTAGAAATATGTATGCTTTCAACATATTTGAAATCTAACGTTGCCTTTGAAATGTATATTAATTCAAAAATTGCATAATTGTCTTTATCAAGTAAATATTTTTAAGTAGACATGTTCACTGTCTGATATTGGGAATCATAATCAAAATTGCCTTTCAATTGAATTTACAAATCCTCTGAAAATATTCTACCATGAAATTTGGTTCAATTAATAAGATAAACATCAAAATGCAATTTTTTTGTGTATGATTTGGTATATTTTAGTATATGACTTGGTATTTTTAGGTCAACTGGCCAAATGCTGAGGTAGAGGTTGGGGTGTCACTACCAATACAAGTGTCCTGTTGGGCCAGGACAGTGAGTTCTGTGTCTCAGCAAGCAAGAGAGCATGAAGTTTTTTTTTCCTCTGAAAATAAAAAGACCACATGTTGACTAGTGTTTGTAAGAGATAGGACACTTGTTAAGTTTGTTAGGAAGGTTTGCAATAGAAAAGCACATTTCAAATATGCATAAGTCTAATTTCTTTCTTAGGCACAAAACCTTCATGTTAGTAATTACCATCTCTTATCCCAAGTACCTCATTTTATTCTACCAGAAATGAACTGATACTAGAAGGTACAAAGAAAAAGCAGAGAAATTTTTCCAAAAAAAAAATCACCTAGAGCACATCAGAAACTTCTCTAAAAATATCCCCCCAGTCATGTTTGTGATTTTTTTTCCCCCAGTACTGAGAATTTAACTCGGAGCCTTCACAGTGAGCTATCTCCCCAACCACTTCATGTTTTATTTTGAGATAGAGCCTTGCTTGCTAAGTACATTATTTAATTCCCCACTCTGGGCTTGAATTTGTAATCATCCAGACTCAGCCTCCCAGAGTAGTGGCTGGAATTTATAGGTGTGTGCTGTTACACTTGCCTCCATCTCTGTTTTGTGTGAAATTAGTACAAAACTTTGTTGCTCATTCTTGAACCTTTAGTTTGTCTCCTGCAGAAATTTTTATTCCTCCGATTTGACCTCAAGATCTTGAGAGGATATTATTAAATGTAAAAATTCATTTAAAATAATGAGTTCTTGTTTTTCCTTTAAAAGGAGTAAGTATATCTAGAATAGAGAAATAACATGTAGCCTCATGTAGCCTTGCTTTAATTGATGAGTCCTAGTACAGTTTTAAGATAGCTTATTATTTCAAATTTACTTAAAAAAAAAAACTGTCTGTGGTTCAAAAACAACTTCTCTGAGGTTGCTTAACCATTTCCTGTGAGTCTGGGAGAGGTTGTTTTCAGAATCACCAAACTGAATTTAGGCAGAACTAAACTTAGCTGAGCAGTTGTGTGGGGTAAACTCACCTCTTGTTTTGCTTCCATCTTCCTGTAGTGAATTTGACCTTTTTAAAAAAAAAATCTGTTTGGTTCATGTCAGTTTTACTAATAAGCTGGTTACCTTTGGATCAACAATAATTGTTTTAGCCTTAAAATGTAATAGAATTACAACTTCTCTCAAAACGTTTTTCCAAATAGCAATAATGGTTTTCTTTTAAAAAAGCTAATTTTCTGTGAGTCAAATATAAAGCTTCAATTAATGGACACTGTGTTATATTTGGATAATTTTATAATCTTATGAAAGAGGAATGAAATTGCTGTTTACTGACTCTGATGAGAGTTAACACAATGACTTGATGTGGATAGCATTGACCAATAGTTTTTGAATCTCTTCTGAGTGCCTGGCTACAAGAGTTATGGAAACCAAAGTGTCAGTGACTAACCCATTGTGTCATCATGTTTATCTCCAATGTGGCTGAGACTATCCTAAGCCTCTGAATAAGTGGAGTTTGCTGTGCAGGGTGTGGAAACATGAAACATTTCTCTAACACTAGGAACGTGATTTGACAGTCCTAGACTGTTAAATCCCAAAGTAATATCACATCATAGGGAAAGGTTTAAATTCTGCAGTCAAAACATGTGGGCTTGGAACTTGGCTTTATTACTTACTAGAAAGATCTTTAACCTCTGCAAGTCTTTCTTTTCCCTTGTATAATATTATAAGGAATAAATGGCATGCCATATTAAAGACTAATGAATAATAAAGGAAACTAATAATTTATTGAGCACTTACTGGGTGCTAGGACATATTCTAAATGCTTTAGTTCTCATTTTTACAGACGAACACACTGAGTTTGGAAAGATAAGTAACTCATTCAAGGTTACATAGGAAGTAGCAGGGAAGCTGGTTCCATGGAGGTTCTCAGCTGCTCTTGTGTGCTTTCTCTCTCTGTTGCTTAACCCAGTCTTAGCGTGTGGTAAGGTCCTTGGTGAACAACACTGTCTGTCTGTTTATCATCACTGTTTGTGGTGGTGGCAAGTTGGTGGTGGTAGTGATAATGATCTGGGGTTTGTGTTCGTCACTGGTTGTGCACTTGAGTCTGAGGCAGCGCTTCCTCAGAGCCATTGATGAGGGAATGAGAAGCTCTAAAGTCATGCACATCAAAGTGCTTGGGATTTTAAGAGAAGAAGCCTACAGCTGCACACTGGAGCTTTTGTATAAAGAATGCAGTGTTCTGATGGCAAGTGTTCCAGTCTCTCCATATGTTTCTGAGTTGAAGTCTAAAGTAACCACGAGGGCCTGCATGTGTTACATTTTGAAGGTAGCGCAGAACTGTGAAACTCATGTAAGCAGTGCAAGTTCAGTTTCGTCTTGGGCTGAACTGGTCTGTAAGAATTGCACAGAGACTGGGGATGTAGCTCAATGGTAGAGAGAGCAAGGCCCTATATATTCAATCCCTAGAAAAACAAAAACAAAAAAAACAAGCAAAAACCCACAAACCCTCACCAAACAAAACACTAACAATGATACTATGTGAGGCATAAAGAGATTACCTGTTGGTACATGACACATCATAAAGTTTAATGACTTAAAACAGCAAACATTGTATTTGCTTCTTTAAATCAACAGATTAGATGGGGTTTAGCTCAGTGTTTCTTTCACTAATCTTGCCCAAGGCTACTCATTGCAGCCATCAGTGGCTGTCAGTGTGACAGGGAATTGGAAGGTCTACTGTGGCTTCACTCACTTACCTGACAATCGGTGCTGGTTATTGTTTGGACTTGTTTTTCCATGTGGTTCATCATGCACAGGGAGGTGAGCTAGCTTTCATCTCCTGTGGCTGTCATGGGAGTAAAAGAGAACTGTCAAGGCCTTCTGAAACACAGGATTAGAAATTCTAGTGTCCTTTTCTCCATTTTAGTGATCAAAGTGTCACATGGCTGGTTTACATTTTTTTTTTTTTTTTTTTGAGACAGGGTCTCGCTTTGTGGTTCAGGCTGGCTCTGAGCTCACTATGTAGCCTAGGCAAGCTTCGAACTCAGCAGTCCTCCTGTCTCTGCCTCCCAAGTGCTGGGATTACAGGCGTGAGCCACCATGCCTGGCATTGTGGTATGTGGTATTGATTGCTGGTGGGCGTGAGCCACCACGCCCAGCATTGTATGTGGTTTCCGGGGATCGAACTCAGGACCTTGCACTTGCGAGGCAGGCGCTGGAACCACTGAGCTAACCCTCCAGCCCTGGTTTAGATTATTAATAACTGGTCCGTGATAATAGTAAATTGCATTGTGGTATCTAGGTTTCCAGATTTCACTACCCAGAGGCCCAACAATGTTGATAGTTTTTAAAATTAATTTTTAACTCTAGATCTAAGCCTATTAAAATGTGATTTGTACATGTTTGATAACTTCCAATTTTTACATATAGGGAGAAGATATAATAAAATACTAACTATACTATCAGAAATAAGCACTGCTAACATTTTTTTTAGGTTGTATTCACCTGTCTGAATACTTAATGTATTTAAAATTCTAAAACTTGCCTTTCTCTATATATAGTATATTTGAACACTTTTCCATGTAAGATAGTTATGTCTGCATAATATTTTATTGTATATGAACATACCTACCCCGTTTTTAAACACTTAGCTGTGGTATGGTTTGAATGTGATTTGTTCCCCCAAGGGTTCATGTCCTGAGAGGCTGGTCCTCAGAGTGATGATGCAGGAGGCGCTAGAGCCTCCAAGAGTTAGGGCTTCAGGGAGGGCCTTAGGTCTCTGGGGACTGCCTTTGGTAGCTCCCTCGTGTGGAGTCCTGAGTTAGTTGTCAGAGAGGGTTATTGTAAAAGGAGTGAGCCAGTCCCCACCCCTCGGTTTGGCTTCTTTCTATATGAGCTCTGCCACTGTGGTGTCATTTGCCATTAGGTGATGTGCCAGAGGGTCCCTCAAGAGCAATTGCTTTGCTCTTGGTTTAAAGCTTAAAAAAAGTGAGCTAAATAAAACTCTTTTCTTTGTAAAAGCTCAGCCTTATGTTCTTAGTAACAAAATTAATTAATGTAGGTTTTCCCCCATATTTTGCTATGCTATCATTGCTGTACTCATGTACTCTGAGGATAAATTCCTCTTGACTTACTCAGTCAAAATATATTTTGGACTTCTTTATTTTCTAGAAAATGTGATTTTTAAGAATATGCTTTAAACTCTTCAATGAGTAACTTTTCAGGACTAGATGAATTATATTTGAGATAATGTTAA
>PVIC010007526.1:0-17106 GCA_004025085.1 Thryonomys swinderianus | reverse complement strand
GCTAACCCTCCAGCCCAAGGAAACATTTTTGAAACTACTTAAAAATGGAAACCATGAAAGTATACATGTTCCTTTGACATTTCATTTGCTAATTAAAATATGAACACTTAGCTGGTCATTTTGATGGACCAATTGTGGGTTCACTGATTAGAGTTCATCTTTGTTCTTATATACAGTATCCATTGTCCTGTTGACCATGATACATCTATAATTTCCAAATCTTGAGGGGTTTTTTCTTTAAATTGAAAATTTCCAAGACTAAATGTAGAAATTTCAGAATTGTGCTGGCTCCTACCCTCCCCCCATCTCTTATATTTTTCATGGTCATATCTCATTTGGCAGCAGTGTTATTTCAAGGACTGTTTTGTAGGGTCTTTCTGACACATAGCCAGTTTTCACTGGAATTTTTGCATGGTTCTATTTAATACAATTTTTATTACATGACCACATTTATAATATGGCCAGCATAAACCAGTCTGAGAACAAACACTTAATTCTTGCTAAGAATACAGCTCCTCTGGTGGGTCCACAAGTGCTGGAGTCTAGACAGTGAGACTCACCTTAGTTGAAAGCTTTCAGTGGGTACTTGGCATCAGAAAATGCCCTGCAGAAGCAGTAAAGAACTGTGGGTAATTTAGAAGTTTAAGTCACAGATTAGAAGCACTTCTGTCTTCTTTGTAAAGGTAGAAAATTTATTTTTTCTGAAGGAAATGGCTTCATTTTTTACTCTTGTTTTCCCTTCAAGGTTTCTATTACAACAGGTGTTTCTTCCTCTCCTTGACTGTTTATATTAAAGCTCATGTTTGCGAAGCATTTCACAGGATTCTTTATATGCTGCAATTATTGTTTCTGTTTGCTGTCCTGCTCGGTCATTGGGACTTCTCTTCTCACATTGAATGTTCTCCTTCAGATGTTAACTGCTTCATAGCTGCAAAATTCAACCACTGAGCATTTTGTTTTCTTCTCTTCCCACCATTTAAATGTTGATTTTTCCCCCTTCAAAGGACTACAAAACTCCATCGAAAATAGCAGCTGTGATTAGACTCAGTAAATACAGTGTGATAGAGAATTTGAAGACAGAAAATTTACTGATCCAATATTTTAGTTTGGTAAAGTATAGTTGATATCTATAGATTATTTCAAGGGAAAAATTATGTGTTGTGTAAAGTTAATTGTCTCTTGGAGGGTCAGCTGTCCTTAAATCTGAGACTTCATGTTTAAATGCAGTTGTAATAAATCAGCATGAATTTAATTGTACTTAGTTCCTAGGGGTGATTTGGAAGCAATTGTATTATCTCTGTATCAAAGCAACTATTTGACAGACATCTTGAAGTCAGCAGACTTAAATGTAAATCCTGAGGATTAAAATCTGTGAAACCGATACTCCTTGCCCTTTTGCAATAGTTGAGGAGCTGCATTAACCTTACTGTAGTTGATCCTAAAAGACAAGAGGGCAGAGTTGATCCTTCAGGGTTTATGGGGTCCACAGCAAAAGTGAGTGTTTGGTTTGTCCTGTACTCTTCATTTTTGTAAGTTAGTTCATCTAGCAGTGTGTGCTACAAATGGTATGTAAGCATCATCTCTCACAGTAAAGGTGTGATGGAGGAATTACGCTAATGATCTTGAAGAGAAATACTACTACAGTATGTTTGCTGAAAGTAGAAGATATCTTTAGGTATTTAGGATTTTGAAGCTTCCACCCCAATTATTTAATATAATCTCAGTGAACTCATTGATAATAATGGTTCAGGGTTTGTAAAATACTGTGACCTGCTTACCTTATTTGAACTGTAGGACAATCTAAGTAGACAGAGCAGTTTCCCATATTTTATGGTTGAGAAAACTGAGATTCTGATGTATACCAAGTATTGGAGCCATGACCAGAATTCCAAGTTTTCACTATATTTAATACCTCACAAGCTCTTCATGCTTTAAATTATATATTAATGTTGAAGAGAATGTATTGAGTTTTCTGAAGAGTCATTGTCCAGTAAAAATGAAACAGTGATTACACCATCACCACTGAAGTCATACCCGGTCCTGCTGACTCACCCCCACAGTGCATTAGAAGGGCCTTTCAACCTCATAGCGTGTAAATTCTTCTCTTCTTCCAAGCGTCAGAAAATAGAGGTTCTAGCTTTGCATGAGGTGTTAATTTTCATGGTTAATACTCTCTTTTAAGGTGTTGGATATTGTTACTTTTTCAGCATTGCTAATTTCAACATTAATTATAGACTTTTACCATGCTAGACACTGGAAATACCTGGTGAATGAGGTAAGAGCCTCCACCAGGAGGAATTATTCATGAGAAAAGCAAAATTTGAAATTGCAGTTTATGTAGAAATTTCCCTTTCTGAAGAATAAACCAGGACTCGAGATTTTTTTTTTTAAGTGTTCTTTCCTTCAAATTATAATTCTTTAAGGGCTGGGGATTTAGCTCAAGTGGTACCGTGCCAATCTTGGATGTACAAGGGCCCAAGTTCGATCCCTAGTACCAAAAGAAAAGAAAATTTTAATTCTTTAATGAGCACAAAGTTACCAGGATTAAAATATATCCATTATTCTAAAAAAGTAAAATGGTACAGGGTTTGGAACACAGTATTTCATCCTAAATGTGATAGGGTGTACAAGCAAAACATGTGTACAATATTTGCATTTTCCCAGTTTGAGAGTCTGCTCATGATGCAGAGAGAGCGCGGTGACTCAGACCTCCGGAATGACCGTTTGGTCTCTCCCTGTAACCTCTGTAGAACATTGGCAGGGCAACAGCATAATTAACTCTGCATAGTCTAATTATAAACAAAACTCTCAGTCCAGTGGCTATCAAGGAGCAAGCTTGTACCTGATGATCTTCTAAGTGGCAGGGTTACTTTAAAATGATGACCAGATAAATCGAGTTGCTTTCCCTTGATTATCCCAGGAGTTAGGTACCATGGAGGAAAGAAGGTGAATTATAGTAAGATTGTGGTAATCTTACTGTAATCTTACTGAGTTTTTAAAAAGACTTATTAAAGCATTTCTTTATTGCTGTCTTTCTGGTCTTTTTTTTTTTCCTTGAAAAGTAGTTATCTTAATTTTTATGGCATACAATTATAGGGAAAGGAGAAATAATCAGAGAGCTTTCCAGTAACAGTTGGATTGATTTCTAAAAGATAAAAGAAACCAAAGGTTTTAAAAAATTACATTTGGGTGGTGCATTTACTAGGAGAGAGAGGAAAAAATGTCCCATGCTCTGATGAAAGAATTAGAATGGTATAATAGGGGCACAAAAATGAAGTGGTTATAGCAGCCACACATAGCGTAAGGAAACCAAGATATCTGTAATGTAAATGGTGTCTAATGCAGGTCAGAAACAGACTGTGCATGGTTGTGTGTGTCTTTTGGACGTGTAGAAGTGTGGCTGCCAACCAAGGATGGATTTAGTTAGTTTATATATAGAGGTCTGACCATTGGATCTCAGACTCAGGATAAAGCTGCTAGCTGTGAAGATTGATTTCATGTCATTATAGCCTTAACTACTGTAGGATGGTGTAGTAATTCTGCCAAATGAGCTTTAGAGTTGTGATTATCTTAAATGAAGTAAAAACTTTTAAATTGGATGCTCAAAAACTAGACCTTTATTTTTTCTCCATTATTAGTATACAGTTAATTTTTTTTTTTTTTTTGAGACAGGGTCTCGCTTTGTAGTTCAGGCTGGCTCTGAGCTCACTGTGTAGCCCAGGCAAGCCTGGAACTCAGCAACCCTCCTGTCTCTGCCTCCCGAGTGCTGGGATTACAGGCGTGAGCCACCACACCCAGCATTGTATGTGGTTACTGGGGATCGAACTCAGGACCTTGTGCTTACAAGGTAGGTGCCGGAACCACTGAGCCAACCCTCCGGCCCTACAGTTAAAATTTTAAATGGATACTTAAAAGGGGTTACACTTTTCAAGAAAAAAGCACAGGGCCGGAGATTTAGCTCAGTGGTTCCGGCGCCTGCCTCGCAAGCACAAGGTCCTGAGTTCGATCCCAGTAACCACATACAATGCTGGGCGTGGTGACTCACGCCTACCAGCAATCAATATGGCATACCACAGTGCCAGGTGTGGCAGCTCATGCCTGTAATCCCAGCACTCGGGAGGCAGAGACAGGAGGATTGCTGAGTTCGCTGCAGCTTGCCTGGGCTACACAGTGAGCTCAGGGCCAGCCTGAACTACAAAGCGAGACCCTGTCTCAGAAAAAGAAAAAAAAAAAAAAAAAAGCACAAAAACTCAAATACAGAGATGGATGAGGACTCTTACCAAGGTTGTAGGGCAAGTGTATTTTCTAAACTTGGGTGTAACTAGCATTAACCACTGGCTAAGTGATTTTGTCATTTGCCAGTTATTCTTGGGAGAGGGACAGATGTGAGATAGTCTTGTTAAAGATCTTTATTTCTAGACCATGAACCTGTTCTGATTTTTTCCTTTACTTGATATAACTAGTTTTGGAGAAAAAAATGAAAAATTGGTCTTGGAGATCAACCAGGATTTAATATATGTAAAATTTTAGGCCAGTATTTGAAACAATATTATTTACAAGCAAAATTCTTGCTTTCCTGTCCTCTTAAAGCATTGTTTTTGCTTTAATTTTCTATTATTTATGTGTTTCCTATTTCCTGATTTCTGCTTTGTTATTACCACTTCTAACTGACTTAAGTTTAATTTGCTATTTTCTGACTTCGTTTTGATGTGAAGTTAAATGCTACATGTCTTTAAACCCCTCTTTTTTTTTCGGTATTGGCATTTACACAGTAAATTTCTGTGACATTTTGATATGTGTATTTCTACTATGTATTTCAAGTGTTTTCTAAAATCTTTGTGGTTTCTTTGACCCATCAATTATTTAAAAGTTTGTTTTTATTTTCCAAACATCTAGAGATTTCTTGCCTTACTTTCCAGTTGATTATGTTCACTTCTTTTTGTTTTGAATTCTAGCCCTTTCCTTTTTCCATTAAGCTCAAACTCCTTTAAAATCTCTTTTGATGGCAGAGGATTCTCATTAGGGAAATAGTTAATAGGTGATAATTAACTATCACTTTAGAAATTTAATGAAGTTTCCCCTTGCAAATAATCTAGAAGATATAAATGCTGTCTGATGCTTGGAGCCTTTAGCTTTATATAAATATGTCATAGGCGCTTCCGAGAAAGAGTAATGTTTATTGTCAGAGTCTCATTCACATGTAACAAGCCTTGAATCTACCCTAGAAGACTTATTTTGATTAGACCTATTTTAAAAGTATTTTGGGTTGTTAATTTGAAGATACATCCTATTTTACTTTCTTTGAGAAGGTGGCAGTAGTTTAAAAAGATTACAGTCCTTAGGAGGTTTATATCCTTTAATTGAAACTGCTAGTGGTGCGTGGTGTCGTGGCTTTTCTTTTTGGCCTATTTTCTAAACTGCACCTCACAGTTTATTGCTGTCTCACCAGCACCCTCCGGACACTCACCCTTGGTTTCTCACCACATCCTCTGTACATGTATGGCAAGTTTCTTCCTCTGCTTTAGAAAATGTTTTTCACTTTTAAATCAATATTACTTTTTACATTTTACTTTGAATTTTAACATTTTTTTCTTTATTTTAGACCAGCCAAGGCAGTACTGCTAAAGATGCTTATGGAAATGGGAGGCCTGAAAAATTTCACAGACCTTGCTGAATGTCTCAGCTGTGGTTTTTCTTTGGGCTTCCACTCTCTGGTCCCCCTCCGTGGCACCGGTCCTGTGGTATTTTCTTCAGCTTACCTTTACATTCCGTGCAGTTGCCTGGGGCTCTAGGCAGACAGCCTTGCTTCTCTTGGCACCGGGAACATACAGGTTCCCTGCGATCCACTCATAGACACGAACCTCCTCGGTCTTTACCTTCTGTCCTCCAGCATCCCGGAAGAGTGCCTCACATCTGTCAAGATGAATCCCTCTTTGGAGTTCTTATGATCTTTTCCTACTATTTTTTCACAATTTCCTTTCTCCTGCCCATCCATCCTCACATTTTATCCTTTTTTACTTCTTTTCCTTCAGAAATACATGCTTAAATTGTTTACATCCTAAAAACACACACACACACACACACACACACATCCACACAAATTTGACTTTTCACTACATTATATTTCTAGTTTGACCCTATGTTTTGCTTTTGATCAAATGAGATTGGGTGCTTTCAGGGTTGTATGGCAGTGGACCGTTGTCCCTTGATGTACCTTGGAGAAAGAGGCTGTAGCCCTCGCCTTCCTCTGCGTACTTGCCATCGTTTGGGAGGGTGGAATCAAGCTTCCACTCTACTCCATTGAAAGTACCCATAAAAGCCATCGGTTCCCTATTTGCCTAGAGTAGGGTCCTCTTGGCCTCATCTTACTTGACCTGTCTAAGACATTTAATCCCGACAGTCACTTCCTTCTTCATAAAAATCCTTCTTTTGGTTTCTAGTATGTTACCCTTTTTCCTATTTCTAGTCCATTCCTTCTTAATTCTTCATTGTTGCCACTCTTTCTCTTTCTCTTTCCCTTTCCTGAAACTTGACGGTCTTTGTTTAATGTCTCCTTCAGTGATCTCACACATCTACATGGTTTGAAGTATGTATAATTTGAAATATAATTTGAAAATCCTACTCTTCTACTTATATCTTTCTTTTGAGCCCCCGTTCCATATAACATAATCCTTATGAAAAATAATACCTTATAGAACAATAATGCCCACATTTGTAGGTGAGGATATTAAGATTAACAGAGCCAGAATTTGAACCTCCATTCAAATTCAGTCCTTGAGCTCTATAGTAGGCTATTAATCATTTCTACTCAGCTATATCAAACACTGTATATCCCATCCCGAATGCAACCTCAGAACCTCATTTTCACCCCTTGCTTTCCTCAAAAAGAGAGACTCTCAAGATCTGTTCTATATTCTCAGTCTCAGTGAATGACTGTCCTTCTGGTTATCCAAGGCACAATGTGTGTAGGAGTTGACATCAACTTCCCTCTAAATTCCACTCTACTGGCTCATCTGGCCCAAGGGAGCATGAATTCCAATGCTTTTTACCTCTAATATAATTTGCAGTCTTTCCCACCTCTTCACATCTGTGCTACTACCATAGTTGAATACTTTATCTTTCCTGAATTGCTGTTATAGTGACAGGATAACTCAGTGATGGTGAGCCTTTTCAGAGCTTTTGATGATATAGCACCCCATGCAGCACATGTGCTGTAGGTTTACTACCACTGGTTAACCCATTGCTTTTCAGGTTATCTAAGCTAAAGAATGGGGATTTCTTTCTTTCTTTTTTTTTTTTCCTTTTGGTCTGTTGCAGAAATTTTGTACCATATTTTAAAAATTCATTAGAGAAGAGAAATGGAAAAAAAAGACATGCACAAAATAAGTACAGTTTTAAATATTAAATTTGAGAGACAAAATTATTTTCTCACATTGCAAAGAGTTTCTTAATACTAGTTTTCTTTGGGTACCCTTTCACAGATGGGTATCAAACAGTTTGAAGATTGGCACTGGTCCACCAACACCATCATGGAGTACTAGATCACAGTGTCTGATGAAAAGAAATGTCTTCAGTCTCAGATTGAAACCACATGGGCCTGTGTTATTCACAATGCAAAATTTTGGCTTATATGTTTTTGGTTTGTACATGTTTTAGAAAATTCCCTGTTCTTTCAGGATACTATCTTTCAGTAGGAATAAATCCCATTACAGCAAAAGTAATGATGTGTTACATTACAATTTATGGTAAGCTCAAAGTTTATCGATCTAAAAATTATACCAACAGTTTTTTTTCTAAATAAGCTTGAAGTATAATCTTCATGAGCTACATGTAATAAAAGTAGTTTCCCTTGGTTTGATATATTTAACTTGCTATGATAGTACACACCAAAAAAAGTGTGATTTCTAATATGCAATAAAGTGTAGCAGATGGTTTGATGAACTCCATTTCTGAAAGATTAAAATTCTACGTAAGTGTTAATCTAGATAAGTTAGTTACTTGATTTTGTCAGGCACCTATGATTAGAAGATTTGGTGTTAGTGAAGCACAGACAAGAAGTGGTACATGATCAAACTAGATTGTGCTGTACCTTAAACAGGACATGGATAAAGATTCCAATTTGAAAACACTGTTTAGCGTGAAGCCAGGAGTTCAATTCCCAGGACAAAAAAGAAAAAAAGTATTGAAAGGTTAACATTCCAAGATAAGAATGCTCTGTTACTATGCTGAGACTCTACCTAGACTTGGTTAGAAATTTGTTAAATAAAAACCTACAATGCACAGTCTATTGTCTACATCAGGCCCCACACAGAAGCAGATATGCAAATATGTAGTTGTCATGTATGGAAATATATTTTACTTTTAAATGCTGTGGAAGTGTGTAAAATAATTGCATTGTGGTTTTATCTGAGTTTTATAGTTTCATGTTATTTTTATTCTCATAGAAGTTTGCTATGGTATAAGGAAAAACAATAGGCCATCCTGGTTTTTTGCCTTGAAACACATCTACCAGTTTGTTATGCTCCCTAGGAAGAAGGGTACTCAAAGATAAGACCCACATAGGTCACAGGTGCGAGTCTGTGGCCTTTGAGGCAGAGCCCAAAATGAGGGCATGGACTATGGCCACATCTCTTCAGCCCTGCTAACTCCTCCTTCTGTGGAGAGGGGCTCAGTTGGAGGTGGGTCCCCTTCAAACCTATGGCATGGCTCCAGGTAGTTGGGTAGGAATGCATTAAGGAAATTAATATGTAATCTCAGCTGCTTTTTGTATTAATACGTTTACTTAGCTTCTTGTTTCATGAGTGTGGTATACTTTTACTTATGCTTGTCTTTTTAATGATGTTTCGAGAATGGTGTAAGTATCGTATTTTGTTTGGAAGCTCTGAAATGTAAACAAGCCTTAGTGATTTAAAAACAACCTTACATTAAATTTGATCTTGGTAGAAGACATGGTATTATATGCATTTTCCCTAACACTGTGCCTTGTCCTGTGTTTTGATTTTTTAGATAGACTTCAACTCCCCAGGAATATGATTGAAAACAGTATGTTTGAGGAAGAACCAGATGTGGTGGATTTAGCCAAAGAGCCTTGTTTACATCCATTAGAACCTGATGAAGTGGAATATGAGCCCAGAGGTTCCCGACTACTGGTGCGAGGTCTTGGTGAACATGAGATGGACGAGGACGAAGAGGACTATGAGTCATCTGCAAAGCTGCTGGGCATGTCCTTCATGAACAGAAGCTCAGGCCTTCGGAATAGTGCGGCTGGCTACCGGCAGAGTGCAGAGGGGGCTTGTTCACTGCCCTCTGCAAGGACTTTGGTGGTCTGTGCTTTTGTCATTGTTGTTGCTGTTTCCGTCATCATGGTGATTTACCTACTGCCTAGATGTACCTTTACCAAAGAAGGCTGCCATAAAAAAAACCAAGCAATGAAACTAATTCAACCACTTGCAACAAATGGGAAGTTATTTCCATGGGCACAAACGAGGCTTCCCACTGCCATTATGCCACAACGCTATGAACTTGACCTACACCCAAACTTAACTTCAATGACATTCAGGGGTTCTGTAAAAATTTCAGTTCAGGCTCTTCAGGCCACATGGAACATCATTCTTCATAGCACGGGTCATAATATTTCAAGAGTGACTTTCATGTCAGTTTCAAGCCAAGAAAAACAAGTTGAAATCTTGAAATATCCATTTCATGAACAAATCGCCATTGTTGCCCCAGAAGCGCTTCTAGCAGGGCACAATTATACCTTGAAGATAGATTATTCAGCAAATATATCTAGTTCTTACTACGGGTTTTATGGCATCACGTACAAAGATGAAAATAATGAGAAAAAGTATGTAGCGCTCTTAAGTGATTCTGGTTCTGTGCTTTGTGATAACTTCTGCAATAGGGATCTCTTTGTCCATGGACAATAACTGCATTTTTTTAAACTTAGGAAATTATGTATAAAAATAATGGTGACTTGGAAGAATATCCTATTTTTTTTAGCCAAAACTTTGATCATATACTATGGTGGGTGAGCTAGGGCTATGCTGGTGGGGGGAATAAAGATTTTTATCAATTATATTCTCATGAAAGCTTAAGTTATTTGTAGTTTTCATATTTTATAGAATAAAACTAATTTTCTGTGATCATGAAGGGGGAAGCCTGGGAAATAGGAAATAGATTATTCTTTAAGACCTATTTTTCTAGTGTATAGAACTTTGAATAGACTTTTACTGAGTTGAAGAAAGCCAGGAGCCTGATATGCTTGTGTGTATCATATTCAGTGTCCTTAGTCTTATACTGACTTATTATTTTAAAATGCCTCTCTTACTATTGGATTTCTGATTGGAAGGTGAAATTAAACAAAAAGTATCCTGATCCTTATTTGGACCAAGGTTAATCTTAGTTTAATCTTAATGTTCATAACATAAAGTTGGAATACCTGAAAAAAATGTTAAGTTCACCACATATAGCTTATTCATTAGTGCTAATTGCAGTTCTCTTGTGTTCACAAAGTCTTTGTTGCATCTGCTGTATGCTGTTGGAGCATTCTCTCTTGCTACCTGCGAATCAGCATGTGAATTACTGTTTCTGTTTGTTTAGCTAATGTACGTTGGTGTATTCTGAGAAATAGGAATATTTTATATCTTATCTTAAGAAAATTGTTTGATCCTTCTTAAACAGGAAAGGGACAATCCAAGATCTGTAATTCTATTCAGATAGTTTTTAATTCTTTCCTTATACATAATTCTTTTCAAGTATTCTTATATGGTATCTGACATCGAATACAGATTTGGGATTGCACTGGCAGCTTAGGAGTTCTTGGCTTTAGTTGTCTTCCAGTAGTGCCCATCATCTCTAGGAAATATGGGACATTATAAAAACAGTGATTTAGTATGAATGCAGCCCTTTGAAGCAAGCCCTCTAGCTATCTCATCTCAGCAAATGATTGCCCAGAGGGCCCGTTATTGTATAGTGGGAAAAATGGATGTATAAGAGTAAGCTGACTTTTGGTGTGAAAACTTGTTCACTGTTGTTACGGAGTGGATTGAGTTGTGTAATATGCTAGAAAATGGAGTATGATTGCTTAAAATTAAATACAGAACTAAACTAGTATTTTAAAGTCTTAAAATTTATGAAACTCCTATTATCAACAAACTATAATTCCCTAAGTTTCATATTATTGTATATTCTTGATAGAAGATAAAAGTTTCGATTATACATTTCAGAATGTCTGTAAACTATAAGCATTTTTTTATTTGAATCTTTATTGGTACAATATATATACGCATCACAATCAAGTTCAGCATTGAGAATTTGTACTCATATACAACATGACTTAATTCTCATTTTTCCCTTTCCCCTAGTCACCCTACAACTCCTCGCCCCTATATACATACGCTTTCTTTCCTTTTTTTTTTGCCATCACATTTTTTCTTTCTCCTCATTACTTACATCTAAACCCCATTTCCCTTTGAATATTTACTGTTTCACAGTATCTATCATGCATTCTAGAGTTCATTTACTTCACAGCATTTTAAAAAAAAGTCTACTCTTAAATTCCACCTGCTACCCCTATTTTTTACCACTGTCAACTTATTTATTCTTATTTCTATACTTTTTTCTGTAAATATAGACAGTCATGTTGGCCTTTAGCTTACAATCAGCACTTCCTCATTGGTAACATGACTTAGTTCAAGACCTTTCATTATTTGTCTGTAGTTCTTTCTTCCAGCTGTTTTGTTTGTCTTAAAATATTTTGATCTAGTTTTTAACCATAATTTGTCTTATATGAAGAATAGTAATTTTATCAAATTTATTCCTTAGCTCCTAGGCTCTGCTATTAAATATGTAAAAATATTGAGGGCCAGGTGAAGAAACAGAATGTTAGAAGTATAATGTTTAAATTGTTTCACATATGGTGATTGCTACCATTGTTGTAGTTTACCTAATAGAAAGTTTTCAGGGCATGTTCTTACCAGGGGAAAAAAGTACAATAATTTTAAGTGTGAAAGACTTGTGGCTATCTGGCATTTGTAATAAACATCTCAGTAGGGCATTATATTATACAAGGAGTTTTATAACTCCTTTATCATGAAGAAAGCCTGTCTCTAGGAAATCCTATTTCCATATTACAAATAAGGAAATTGAGATCTAGGTCATTGATTTACCCAAGTCATGATGGTAAATTTTAGAGTTTGGGTCTTCAGACTCCAAATTCCAGGCTTTTTCTTTTTTTAGTTATCTTCTAACAGTGAAAACTAAGCCCTAAGCAAGCAAGGGTACTGTGGGATGATTATATTTGTGCTGGATTGTCTGGTGCCAGAAATTTACACACCAGGGCCACAGTTGCCCTGATTATGCTGTGGCCATGTTTGTATCATTTTCTAAATGCAAATCTGCATTATCCCTCTACTTACTGAAAATCTGCACTTTCCCCAGTTCTTGTTTTGTAGCATGTTGAAAACCTTTGTATGCGTTTTTAAAAAATCTAAACTGTTGTGCTATTATGTAAGAGGGAAAATTTTTGTTTCATTGTTAAAAATGAAAAAAATCAGAGCGATACAGGTCACCTATATTTTTCATTACCCATGAAAGTGCAGCATTTGAATTTGAGGACTAGGGTTATATAGCCAGGCCACGCCCAGATGATTAGTGAAAATTCATGGCAGCTCTTCTTACTAGTCTTCCATGAGGAACCTCACTAAGGCCTCAGTGGCCAGCTGCAGCTTAGCTCTGGCTTCTTTTCCAGCCACACTTGGCACCTGCACCCAGTCTCTGGATAGGCACTGCTTGCTTGCTTTCTTAGTGCTGCCATGCTGTGGGTATGTCTTTCATTTATCTACCTTTTTGAATATTGCTCATGTTTCACAACCCTTTTCAGATTTAGTATCCCTTTTCTAACAGTGAGTTTGATCTCTGAGCAGAATTTGTTTCCTACCCATTTTATCCATTGCTTTGTTTTCACTTTTCAACATGATTTGCATTTTGAAGTAATTTTCTGCCCTTTATTGATTGTGAGTCCTTTAACGACTAGAATTATACCATATTTATTTTATATAGTAGGTGATCAATAACTTTGGGTTGGATTTGTGTCTATTTTAGGTACTTTGCAGCTACTCAGTTTGAACCTCTGGAAGCAAGATCTGCTTTTCCTTGTTTTGATGAACCAGCATTTAAAGCCACATTTATCATCAGGATAATAAGGGATGAACAATATACTGCTTTATCAAATATGCCTAAGGTACCGTACATTCCATTTTGGGGAACATAAAATCTTTGGATCTCTTTCTTCAGGAACACCTGACTTCCTCTGTATTAGGCTGTTACTGAGAATGATTCAAATCACGTACGTGGTGCTTAAATTAAAGGTCAGATACAGGTATTTGTTGGGTTCACTTGGGAGGTCAGCCTGTGGGACACCAAAGAGAAAGACCTGTTGGACTTGGAGTGTGTGGATAAGAAATATGTCCTGTGTGTGAAGTTATGTAAGTACTGATTCTGTGAACTAGTACAAGATGAGAATGATAGTTTCAGAGACAGAGGAGTGAATGTGCTGATCTGAACAGTGCTATTTGTAGAATCATGATTGTTCCTGGTGCTTTATGGGTAAGTTAAAAATTGACATTGGAGTAATTTGGAGATTGCTGATAGGAACAGGAGCATCTTGCGTGTTAATTTTGAATGGGAGGCAGCAGGCATGAAACCAAGCAGAGTAATTTCCATGCTGACCAGAACCTAGGGTTTCTTTTTTGTTGTCTCTCACATCTTGGGGAGCTTCCTGGAATCATATGCGAGGGCAGAGAAGAACAACGCACTGCAGGCTGTGGAGCCCCCTCCTGTAGGCAGCAGCAGACAGTGCAGCCTGGCCTTACCCAGAATGGCACGCCAATAACTCCGTTCTTTCTAGTCTCTTCACTTCTACTTTTGCAGCCAGGTGGATATCATTTTGCCTGGTCTCTCCAAACAATTTAATTAATGGTGGGAAAACCCACTGCGTTGGTTGTGTTCCTTCATCTTGTGTCTGCTGCAGACTTCTCTGGTGATTTGGCACCTGCGGTCTCATTAACTCTTCTTAGTCTCCTCAACATGGTGCTCTGTGCAGTCCCTTCAGATCACCTGGGGGGGAAAGCAGAGCAGTAGTTGCTTGTTCTGTGGATGCCTTGGAGCAGTCAGGTGGAGTGCACTCTGGGTCATAGGAAAGGAGTTGGGTCTTTGGTGGAATTTAAAGGGGAGAGACGGAATCAGTGCCATTTTCTCTAACGTACAAGTACTTAATGCTATCCTGATTCTTCAAACTCACACGTTTCCACTGCACATAGTGTATCCTCGTGATAAAGGATGGTAGAAAAAACTGAGACCAAAGGCCATGCTCTTTGCAAAAACTTTGGCTGAGGGATTAAAACATGCTAGTATCTTCACGCTTGCTAGTCTCTTGGTACATTTCTTACTCTCATTTACTCCTGCAGTTACAGAAGCACCATGTTTTCTCTTTCCTCATAGAAATCAACAGTCCCTGTGGAAGATGGGCTTGTTCAGGATGAGTTTTTCGAGAGTGTCAAGATGAGCACCTACCTTGTTGCTTTCATTGTAGGTGAGATGAAGAACCTGACTCAGGATGTGAATGGAACCCTGGTACGTCATGCAATAACTGCCTGAAAAACACGGTCTTAGAGGAACTTAAGATAAATTCTGGCTTTAATGATTCTGATGGTTGGTTTATGAAGAAAAATAAGCTTTTAGATCATGTTCTAACACTTCATACCAGAAATAGCTCTTTTACTTATCATTCTCAGTTTAATGCTTAAAAATCAATGATTTTTCAACTTAATTATTTTATGAGACTTTTAGTAAGACAACATATGTACATATATCTAAAGTTTGTAGCATGTACTATACAGTATGCCAGTCATTAACTTTGTGTAACTATTTAGACTTCAATTAGTCAAAATTAAATAAAATTTATAACTCACTTCCTCAGTCTTACTAGCCACATGTCAAGTGTTTAGATAATGTTCTTGTGGCTGGAAGCTGCCCTGTTGGGTAGGCTGTAAATTAGACAGCTCATGCCCCTGCCCCTTTAAAGCACATCCTGAGGGCTGCGATAAAATTCAAGGGTAGAACATATGTTTTGCATGTGCAAGCATGTGGGTGCAAGCCTTAGCATCAAAAGCTCCAGAAAATCCTTGTTGAGTTTATTCATAGAGAATGCATGAGATGTTTTCTTTTTTTTAAGATTGTTTAACTTAAGGGTCTGGTTTATCTGGATTTTACAAAATAAATTTTTTATTATAATAAGGGTTCTCTGTTTTTCTTTGTCCTCTAAATGATTATTTAATTGGATCTTATACTTTAATTTCATAATAGAGAACTAATGAACCTAATATTTTCATGTACTGTTAATATAGCAGAAAAAAAAGGCTTTTAAACACGCTCCGTCCCCTTCCTTCTTCCTTCTCTTCACCAATCCCTCTCTCATCTACTGTATTGGCCTCTTACTACCTGTAAGATTATATTCAAACATGTTCTAATATTCAAATCCTTCCTTATAAACTCAGCTATGTTTTTAGTTGCTCAATGTGAATTCTTCTATCTAGCCAAGCTGAACTATTTATCACTCCCATAATATATACCTGTCTCATATTCCTCTTTCTCTCTTGCTGCATGTGTGTGTGTAGAAGGAGAGGGAGACATTAAGAGACTTCTCTTTCCCTTTGTATTTACCTGTATTGTGAAGCAACGTGGTTAAACATAGACCCTGGAGTCTTCCTGGACTGAGATCACTGCAGCATATCTTAGCAGTCCTGAATCCCTGAGCAGACTGTACTCTGATCCTCTTTATACCTCACCTTCCACGACTCTAATGTTACACCCACACAAACACACAAAAACCCGCATAACATGGTTATGCATATTACATATACATAGTGTACACACTTCCTTTGCCCCATACAAGAATATATTGTGAAATTCTTTACCTGCAGTAGATATAACCTCCTAATTTTTACTGATACCTAGTAATAAGGTGTTTTGAAAAAAATAAGATTATATAAATAGCAATTTTATTCATTTCTTCTCTTTTTATTAGGAAATGAGTATCATATGCATGTAATTATACTTTGTGCTAGCAGCTTCCCCAGGCACTATTGTCACATTTCATTTTATAAATTAAGGAGGCCAGGTGTAGCCCCATCCTGCTCATGAGGAAACAGTGTCTCAGGAAGATGACTGAACTAAAATTACATAGCCATCACTTCTCAGCCTTTTGGCTAAGATCAAGTGTAAAATTACATAGCCAATAAGAGACAGTTAAAATTTCACAGCTGCTTCTTGGTACTTTGGTAAGCACCAGATGATACAAATAACCTCTAGATAAAACAAGCATAAATTTTAAAACTTGGAGTTTTATTATTCTAAAACAACTGCTATTACGTTAAGACATCTTAATTTCTAGGATGACTTCTATTTTGTCCTGTTCAATAATAGAGACTGCTTTACAGCCAAAAGTATAGCTCTGTGGTAGAATGCTTATTGGCACCCTGGAAATATGAACTAAGATTAATGTCCACAAGAATGAAAGGTAGAAAGTGGAGCAGGAGGAGAAAGAAGTGAGGAGGATGGAAGGAGATGTATAAAAGAAACAAGCTGTCCTGTGTTCCTGTACCACTTCCCCAAGATGATTGTGAAATGCGTGTATTACAAACAAGAATTAATAAAATTAAGAAGAGAAGGTCAGTGGCTTAAAGAGAAAATAACATTTATTTTATTATTCTTTTCTTCCTCATTCCTTAAACTTCTCTCTACCTTTTAGGATTGTCAGAATTACCTAGAAAATTCTAGGCCAGTTGTGAAATATACTGTTCTATTCACTTACCTTGAAGCCTTTGATTTTTCTTTGCTTTTTGCCAATGCCTCCTTTTTTTTTAATTGAATTCTTTATTGGTACAATTTATATACATCTCAAAATCACATATAACATTGGGAAATTTGTACCAGTATATGCCACAAGTTAATTCTCATTTTTACCCATATCCCTACCCACTCCCCCCTCCTCCCCCCTTATACATGCTCTTTTATTTTCTTTCTGTATCATATTTATTCCTTCCCCTC